>SKCR01036893.1:0-155888 GCA_019454045.1 Zanthoxylum bungeanum | reverse complement strand
TCCGATTGAACTCATCTCGCATCCAATCGAGTATACACCAATCGGCGCGGCGAAGCATCGTGGTAAATGATTTTAACCCCTCCAAATATGGGACCTTTAATCCGATTAGTAAGCCCATGCGCTCGATCGCATCATGCGTACAAAGAATAAAGACAATATATCAAAACTTAGTATGCCGATTGAACATATCTTACATTCAATCGAACACACATCAACCGGCGCGGCAAAGCATCGTGGTAAATGGTTTTAACCCCTCAAATATGGGACCTTTAATCGACTTACTAAGCCCATGCGCTCGATCGCATTATGCATACAAAGAATAAAGACAATAATATCAAACTTAGTATGCCCGATTGAACATTTCTTACATTCAAACGAACACACATCAACCGGCGCGACAAAACATCGTGGTAAAGGGTTTTAACCCCTCCAAATAGGGGACCTTTAATCCGACTTACTAAGCCCATGCGCTCGATCGCATCATGCATAACAAGTAACATGCGGAATTTAAATGACGAATAATAAATAAATCAAAGCAAACATAAAACAAAAGAAAGTGCCGTTTACCTCACGCGGTGTGGAGTTGTATCCCGAGTACAGATCATACTACCGTCCATTCGGAATCGGCTATGAAATTTATGTCCGGGTTTCCATCCGATATACCGCGAGAGTTGACACATCTTTCATTTTATTCCAAGGCCACAACATACAATATTCGTAATCCATGCATATTTATCTACTCAAGGGCCACAACATGTATTTTAACATAACAATCATGCGAACAATACTCAATGAATAATAAAAATAAAACAGAAAACGAATGTGGAGAATACCCTCAGGTCTAACATTTTTGCCGACTTTCGGACTTGCGTTTCACGGAGATCGGAAGGGTAAAACTCCTCAACTTCTCCAGTTCACTGGTTTAGCGTCTTAGCTCATTGTTTTGCTGTTTTGCTCGTTGTTTGGCCTCCGTTTTGCTGCTGTTTCCTCTGTATTTTCTGCTCACTGTTTAGGTCACTGTTTTGGCGTGAATGGTTGCTGTTTTGGTGATTTTTAGGGGGGGTTTTGTGCAGTTTTTGTTACTGGTTTAGGTGATTTAGGGGGCTATTTTAGGGGTGCAGGGCTGCTGTTTTGGTTTGTAGAAGGTGCGCAGATGTGAGGGCTAGTGAAGGCAGGTGCGTGGCTGTTTTTTTGTAGAGAGTGAGAGAATGTTTTAAAGTTTCGTGAGTGGGTTTATGTGGCCAGTTTGCACGGCTGCTACGTGAGGGCTAGAGAGGCTGATAGGGTTATATTAATGTAGCTGTTGAAAGGCTTAATGTGTGTGGCAAACGTGAGTGGATGCGCTGAGAGTGGAGGGTAGGGTTTGTTGTGGCGATGGGCTGTTGGATGCAGGGTGTTGCGTGAGGGCTGTGTGTCTTTGAGGGTTTTTTATTTTGTTATTTACGTGAAGGGTTGGTGATGAGAGAGTGTTTAGGGTTTGAATTTTGTGAGTGTATTACCGTGTGAGCGAGAGGATGGCTTGGGTTTTGGGTTGTTTATATAGAGAAGGGCTAGGGCTTCTCCTTGTCTCACAGGAAGGGATTTTGGCATTAAAGAGAGGATTTGATTTGGTGTTGGATAAGGAAATCAATGGATTGAGGGGGGGGGGGACAAATTTTGGTGAATTAGGAAGGTTGAATATTTGATTGGTGTTCATTAGGCATTTAATTTGTTAGATTAGGAAGTCAATATTTTTAATTGGTTATGAGTGATTTAATTAGGCATGATATTTCTTTAATTTAGGTATATAATATTTTTGATTAGGAAGTTACAATTTGTGATTTATCTTATTAGGTATGATTATATTTTAATTTTTCTTTGATTTGGTAAATGACTTGATTAATATTTATTTAGTTAATGTTTAATTTAATTAATATTTGATTTAATTTGGGTGTAATTTAAGGGCCTTGGGCGTGTGGGCTCGGTGGTCTAGCAGCAAAACCAGAAATACCGACACCGTTCGAACGCCTCTTCGAACGCCACACGAACGCCCAATCTGTTTGACGTTCGAACGAATAACGACGTAGAACGAACGAAAACAGTGAACTTGTGAAATGAACCTTATGACATACTTATTCTGAATTTCCCCTTCCAACGTCCGTTTCCCGCGACTTCCGTGACTCAAAATGTAGTGCCTCCATATGAGACTCATCATCGGGTTTCACATGCAAAAATGCAATGCCTACAGTCGCCCCCACTTTGATGGGACTTGTGCAGTGGTGACAGTGACAATCCTATCAAAGTCCATGCAATGCATTTTTACTTACCTGGCTCGCCAGCTGCCACTTGGTTTGCCTGTTGTGTTGAGTTGATTTTTTTGTGAGGTGGTCCATTCTCGAACCAAATTAAGGAGAGGTGGTCCATTCTCGTACCGTTACTGTGGTGTGGTCCACTCCTGATCCGTGCTCCATTCTCGGAGTGTCATTCCCGACTAGTTCATTTCCGAACCATTACTGTGATGCGGTCCATTCCTGAACCTTGCTCCATTCTTGGAGTGTCATTCCCGGCTTGTTCATTCCTAAACTGTGTTTCCATTCTTGGAGTGCCATTCCCGGCTTGTTCATTCCCGAACTGTGCTTCTATTCTTGGAGTGCCAATCCTGGCTTGTTCATTCTCGAACTGTGTTTCCATTCTTGGAGTGCCATTCCGGCTTTTCATCATTCTCGAACTGTGTTTCCATTCTGGAGTGCCATTCCCGGCTTGTTCATTCTCGAACTGTGTTTCCATTCTTGGAGTGCCATTCCCGGCCTTCCCGGCTGTTCATTCTCGAACTGTGTTTCCATTCTTGGAGTGCCATTCCCGGCTTGTTCATTCCTGAACTGTGCTTTCATTCTTGGAGTGCCATTCCCGGCTTGTTCATTCTCGAACTGTGTTTCCATTATTGGAGTGCCATTCCCAGCTTGTTCATTCTCGAACTGTGTTTCCATTCTTGGAGTGCCATTCTCCCTTGCTTGTTCATTCTCGAACCTTGTTCCCATTCTTGGAGTGCCATTCCCGGCTAGACTGATTCTGATAAAGATATGAGCCTCGCCCCCAGAGTGTCATATCCGGCAAAACTGATGTTGATAATGATGTGGGCCTCACCCCAAACTGGTACTGATGTGGGCTTCGTCCCCAAACTGGTACTGATGTGGGCTCGCCCCCAGATTGATGCTGATGTTGGCATTGGCCTCAAACTGATGTGGGCCTCTCGCCCAACACTGTTACCGATGTGGGCCTCGCCCCAAACTGGTACTGATGTGGGCCTCGCCCCAACACTGTTACCGATGTGGGCCTCGCCCCAGATTAATACTGATATGTGCCTCAACCACCTTGGACTCATCCCTAAGATTGGTACTGATGCGGGCCTCGGCCCTGAAATTGATGTGGGCCTCGCCCCAACACTGTTACTGATGTGGGCCTCGCCCCAGATTGATACTGATATGGGCCTCAACCCTGGGACTCGTCCGTAAACTGCTGATGGTATATTGATGCTTCTGATTGGCTTTCATTTGCCGCTTTCTCTTTTCTTCTTCAAAACCTGTTATTACAAAACAGAACAAACACGAAAGGATGCAAAATGTGTTACGTGTTTGCATACATGAATGTTCCTATCCCGTCGGGTTAGGTCTTCCATCAATTCTCTTGGTGACTGCTCAGTCTTCTTTTCCTCAGGCAAACCACTGCTTCAATCTGTCTTTGTTGATCGGCTCGGTGAACTAATTCCCTTCCAAGTCTGATAGTCTCACTGCCCAATTTCCCAATTTTTGAATGGATACCCTGTCATTTCTGCTTGCTTATTCCGAGGATTCCCCGTGTTTTAAACATCACTGAATTTCATAGTACCAATGTTGAATGCTTTTCTCAAATATACTCATATTGCAGAATGAACGTCTTTATTATCGTTGAAGAAAGAGTTTCGAACAAGTAACAAAATCACTGTCTTTTAAAAAAAAAAGCTGGATCAAATAGACTAGGAGAAACGGCTCCATCATCCGCAGCACTACCTTCTTCCTTGGCCTATGGTTCTTCACTGTCATCCATGTAAGAAGCTTGGTGGTTGAGGGTTGGGAGGACAAAAGTTTCGGGCAATCCAGAGTTGATCATGTAGGTGTGTGGTGGAACGGAGTGGTAGTTTGGTAGAGGGTTGGTGTGTGTGTTAGGCTGTTCTTTTCATGGGTTGGGTATTTTATGGGAATCTATGAGATCTTGAATTTCATGCCTGAGGCGGGTGCAGTTGTCGGTGTCATGGCCATGTAGCTGGTGGAAGTGACAATAAAGGTTCACATTTATGTGTGGCGGTGGGGGTGTGGAAGTGGTTTGCCTTCTAAGGGTTTCAAGAGTCATTGTCCTTGCAACTTTTCAAACACCTTCGACAAAGGTCTACCAAGGTTGGAGAATTGCCTGTTTCTGATGGTAGGACTTCGGTAGTAGCGGGCTTGGTCTCAGAAGGCCCCCCAAAAGTTCTTCTATTCTGGCCATAAAACTTTCTGTTTTCAGCCTCCTCTTCTTCAATATCCATAACAGTGTCTCTCAACTGTCGGAAATCAGTAATCATGGAGGTCATCCTCCTCAGCTTACCATAAATAGAGGGCTTGGTGCCCTTGATGATCATTTTAATTTGGTCTTTCTTTGAAGGCCGAGTCTGTATTTTCAAAAGCTGGCTTCTCCAGCGATCCACATACTCTTTGAAACTTTCCGCTGGCTTCTGCTTAGTGTTCTCCAAATCACGGAGTGACAAGTCAATTTCTAAGTCTGTAACATACTGCTTCAGAAAAACATCAGCTAGTTCCCTCCAATCTTCCTTAACCTTCTTCTCAAGGCTATAATACCAAACCACATGTGCCCCCTCGAGTGACATCCCAAACATCTTTTGGACTTGGCGCTGTGATAGGCCCACTGAACTCATGACTGAGACATATTGCTACAGATGGACTCTCGGGTCTCCATTCCCATTAAACTTGGCCATGTCAGGCATTTTAAACTGAGCTGGCAGCTGTTCTCCGAAGGTCATTGCCTCATAATCTAACAACTCTTCATGTTTACCCCTCATTTTGCGGGTAATTGTTTCAACCTGATCCCGAAGCTTCTGAAATTCTGTCTGAGACCCAATTACTCTGCCTGTTGTATACTCTACCATGTCATCATCAAAAGTGGGGATATCATCCCCCAACCCATTCGGAGGCTCCTCACGCCTCATATTCTCAGAATTTCCCCCAGCACGGGGTACAGCCATATTTTCCATGTCGGTAGTCAAGGCTTGCAACTGTTCAGTGATCTTGGCGAGACCGTTCTTTAACTGATCCATACGGGATACCTCGTTACCGGATTCACTCATGCCTGTTACTGTTATTTTAATGAGCCTTGTCCCTTCTCTAACCCAAACGATATCTATGATGTCTCTTTTAGACATAGAAGGTGTTAACATGATATATGTATGTATGAGGTGCATGTATAACATACTAAATCAACTAAAATTTTCAAACAAATCGGCCCGTTATCATTTTAGAAGCTTTTGGGCTAACTGTCATAGGAGTGAACTCGTCTCAGTTTAAATGGCCCAACAAGTTCACATCTCATGGCAAGGAGCCCAACTAAATCCAAATGGTAATGTTCTGAATCACAAGCACAAAGTGGCCCATCAACACTTAGAAGCCTTTGGCCCAATCGTCATAAAATACGTTTTTGTCCCAGTTTAAATGGCCCAACAAGCCCATATCCCATGACAAATGGTCCAAATGGATCCAAACGACGATGTTCCCAAACACAAGCATAAAAGAAAGATAATGCAAACATAAAACAATAACTTCTACAGAATGGCCCATCAACATTTCAGAAGCTTTGGACCTAATGGTCATAAGGTACGAACTCGCCCCAGTTTAAATGGCCCAGCAAGTTCGCATTTCTGACAAAAGTCCAACTGTATGCAAATGAGGATGGTCCACAAGCACATACTCAAGGAAATAATTGTTACTTTAACAATACAACCCCGGTCTATGGGTGGGTTCGCAAGAGTGTAGACAAAGGCTCTCACCGGCGAAGGATGGCCCACAACTACGTCTCCCCAATCAAGGGTTCGAGCGACCAAGTGAGCGCACCTTTTTTTATACACTAAGGTACGTGCCAATGAGCTATGGTGTGTGACTGACTGTCAAATGGATTTCCCGTTGTAGATTCCCCAGAGGGAGGGTGGAGCGAGGCTCTCTTAAGTACCCTAGCCTCTTAGGCTCTTATCGCTTGGTGACAGGAATAAACAACGAGTCATCCAAATTAGTCCATCATAATAGGCTACGGGTAGATGGCTATATAGGTGTCTTCACAGCTTTTCCTTCTAGAAAGGTTGTGAATGAAAGAAGACACCAAACCATTACCTAGCCTCAAAATGACTTTGATTAAACCCCCATTTTATCCACTATAGACACGGTCAATTAGAACATAAATCCAAACATTACAAGACAATATTTCAGGGCTGATTCTCTATCCCCAGTGGAGTCGCCAGACTGTGGGACACAAAAACTGGGGCGACGCATGCTGTTATAAGCTTGCGGCCTAGTCGGGAGTACGGAGTAGCCACGAGGGACTAAATCGGAGAATAATGGAGTCGCCACCCGGTGTGAACCGGGAAAATGAGATTTAAGGCCGCACTCACCCCTCGCAAGGGAAGACCTCAAATCGTTGGGTTCCGAATGGTCCCTTACTTATGTCACTTGTAATGAAAGGATTTGTGTAATAATTTAATCAAGCTTAAGTAACACTTATTTCCAAGAGTATCATGCTTCTAAGTTCATATGCGCAAAAATAAAACTTACACCTAAATTTGCATATATCTTACATTTAAGATTGCATGCTTGAAAGTAAATCAAAGTATCAACGAACATACAACTTCATTGGCATATTGTGTTCATGGAAACACAAGCACACACTAACCACGCAAGCACACATAAAAGCGAATCAAATAATGGCGAACATGTGATTTCATAGACATGTCATACTTATACGTGCAGAAGCATAAACAAATAGCCATTACATGTCCATGCGTAAATAAAAGAGTCAACTAAGTACGTAATGCAAAAAGACACTTAAGGATGCAATTAGGCATTAAAGTAAGCATGCTATGACGTGGTGCAAAAGAGGATAACTAATATGGACACAAACACACATGTGAGCACTTTTCCAAGTGGTACGTGGAATTGTATCCCAAGTATAGACCGCACTACCGTCCATTCGGAATTGGCTACGGAATTTATGTCTGGGTTTCCATCCGATATACCACAAGAAATAATACTCAAATGCTATCACGACATGGATATATGAATTGTAATACGTTAAACACATTGTACTCATACATGTGGGGATACAGATGAACGACACCTACATATTCTTGCGCAATACAGAGAAGCAATCAGGTTCATCACACGAAGGGATATCTACTAGGAACAATTATGTATGAAATCTGATGAAAGAGACTCAGTTCAGTGGGTGCGCGTTCGCGTAGCGTTCGAAAATGCTCTCGAACGGTAAACAGAAGGTTCGTGTTCGTATAGCATTCGAGAACGCATTCGAACATAGCCAGACCTGATGCATGAAACACTAAGAAAATACGTGCGCGTTCGCGTAGCGTTTGAGAACGCGTTCGAACGGTAAATAGAAGGTTCGAATTCGTATAGCGTTCGAGAACGCGTTCGAACGGAACCAGACCTGATGCATGATGAAACTAAGAAAGTGCGTGCGCGTTCGCGTAGCGTTCAAGAACACGTTCAAACGGTAAACAGAAGGTTCACGATCGTGTGGCGTTCGAGAACGCGTTCGAACGGAACCAGACCTGATGTATGCAACACATTCATAGACAAACAAATCCACAATGTGGGACCTCACGTATCCGATTGAACTCATCTCACATCCAATCGAGTATACACCAATCGGCGCGGTGAAGCATCGTGGTAAATGATTTTAACCCCTCCAAATAGGGGACCTTTAATCCGACTTAGTAAGCCCATGCGCTCGATCGCATCATGCGTACAAAGAATAAAGACAATAATATCAAACTTAGTATGCCCGATTGAACATATCTTACATTCAATCGAACACACATCAGCCGGCGCGGCAAAGCATCGTGGTAAATGGTTTTAACCCCTCCAAATATGGGACCTTTAATCCGACTTACTAAGCCCATGCGCTCGATCACATTATGCATACAAAGAATAAAGACAATAATATCAAACTTAGTATGCCTGATTGAACATTTCTTACATTCAACCGAACACACATCAACCGGCGCGACAAAACATCGTGGTAAAGGGTTTTAACCCCTCCAAATAGGGGACCTTTAATCCGACTTACTAAGCCCATGCGCTCGATCGCATCATGCATAAACAAGTAACATGCGGAATTTAAATGACGAATAATAAATAAATCAAAGCAACATAAAGCAAAATAAAGTGCCGTTTACTCACGCGGTACGTGGAGTTGTATCCCGAGTACAGATCATACTACCGTCCATTCGGAATCGGCTATGAAATTTATGTCCGGGTTTCCATCCGATATACCGTGAGAGTTGACACATCTTTCATTTTATTCCAAGGCCACAACATACAATATTTCGTAATCCATGCATATTTATCTACTCAAGGGCCACAACATGCATTTTAACATAACAATCATGCGAACAATACTCAATGAATAATAAAAATAAAACAGAAAACGAATGTGGAGAATACCCTCAGGTCTAACCTTTTTGCCGACTTTCGGACTTGCGTTTCACGGAGATCGAAAGGGTAAAGCTCCTCAACTTCTCCGGTTCACTGGTTTAGCATCTTAGCTCACTTTTTTGCTGTTTTTCTCGTTGTCTGGCCTACGTTTTGCTGCTGTTTCCTCTGTATTTTATGCTCACTGTTCAGGTCACTGTTTTGGCGTGAATGGTTACTGTTTTGGTGATTTTTAGGGGGGGTTTTGTGCAGTTTTTGTTACTGGTTTAGGTGATTTAGGGGGCTGTTATAGGGGTGCATGGCTGCTGTTTTGGTTTGTAGAAGGTGCGCAGATGTGAGGGCTAGTGAAGGCAGGTGCGTGGCTGTTTTTTTGTAGAGAGTGAGAGAATGTTTTAAAGTTTACGTGAGTGGGTTTATGTGGCAGTTTGCACGGCTGCTACGTGAGGGCTAGAGAGGGCTGATAGGGTTCTATTAATGTAGCTGTTGAAAGGCTTAATGTGTGTGGCAAACGTGAGTGGATGCGCTGAGAGTGGAGGGTTAGGGTTTGTTGTGGCGATGGGCTGTTGGATGCAGGGTGTTGCGTGAGGGCTGTGTGTCTTTGAGGGTTTTTTATTTTGTTATTTACGTGAAGGGTTGGTGATGAGAGAGTGTTTAGGGTTTGAATTTTGTGAGTGTATTACCGTGTGAGAGAGATGATGGCTTGGGTTTTGGGTTGTTTATATAGAGAAGGGCTATGGCTTCTCTTTGTCTAACAAGGAATGGATTTTGGCATTAAAGAGAGGATTTGATTTGGTGTTGGATAAGGAAATCAATGGATTGAGGGGGGGGGGACAAATTTTGGTGAATTAGGAAGGTTGAATATTTGATTAGTGTTCATTAGGGATTTAATTTGTTAGATTAGGAAGTCAATATTTTTAATTGGTTATGAGTGATTTAATTAGGCATGATATTTCTTTAATTTAGGTATATAATATTTTGGATTAGGAAGGTACAATTTGTGATTTATCTTAATTAGGTATGATTATATTTTATGTTTTCTTTGATTTGGTAAATGACTTAATTAATATTTTATTTAGTTAATGTTTAATTTAATTAATATTTGATTTAATTTGGGTGTAATTTAAGGGCCTTGGGCGTGTGGGCTTGGTGGTCTAGCAGCAAAACCAGAAATACCAACACCGTTCGAACGCCTCTTCGAACGCCACACGAACGCCCGCAATCTGTTTGACGTTCGAACGAACAACGAACGCAGAACGAACGAAAACAGTGTACTTGTGAAATGAACCTTATGACATACTTATTCTGAATTTCCCCTTCCGACGTTCGTTTCCCGCGACTTCCGTGACTTAAAAGGTAGTGCCTCCACATGAGACTCATCATCGGGTTTCACATGCAAAAATGAAATGCCTACACCCATTGAAAATTTTTATTAAACATAATTCGTTTCATGATAAAATAAGGCAAAAGTATTAAAAATTGTACATGAATATCGGTAGAAAATTTATATTTTTGAAATGTCTTCCGCAACAAAGAACATTATCGCTGAACTCTACAAGGGTGAGAAACTGAATGAGGATAATTTTGAAATTTGGAGCATGCAAATCCAATATGTGCTAGAAGAATAAGAGGTTATTGATGTTGGAAATGGTGATCGAGCACCATTCACTTTTTGTATGAATATTTGATATTTATGCAATATAATATTTATTTTATCATGGTTATTTATTTATTAATATGGTAAAACTCTTACTTTTATTTATATAATGTAAATCTAATTGTTAGATTACTCTAAGAGTTAGAGATTTCGAGTTACACTCGGAACCTTATATGAATTTAGTAAAGACCCGAGAGTTACTACATATGGTGATATAGTTGCAAGAGTTGCAAATGGTGTTGAGAAATATCACGCATTCTCTCGAATATAAATTATTCATAATCTAGATATATTGACATGGGTCGGTCATTATATTGGTAAGACTAGTGCATTGTCTATATATGTAATGGACATATGGTTTGTCTCAACAGACTGTGAGCTTAGCGGAAGTTCGTATAGAAATGCAAATATTCATTAGAGGAATGAATATCGAACAAACTCATAAAGATGACTAATAGATATTCCATAAAACTGTCAATAGTTATCTTTTCGATTTGAGTAGTTATTGTGGTCCTTTGACTTGAGACACCACGGTGATCTTGTGAGTGATCCTCTGTGCCTGATACCATGCATGTCAAAGACCTTTTATGGTTTGACCTCTGGATGACTGTTAGGTATAGACTGATGCTCACGAAGATCTATGTGTGTTAATATGAGGATTCGTCAGTCCATATGGTTGGATTATGTTTCCAGAAATTTTCATAGTATATTCCGGAAATCTTTTGGCCGAAAGTTCGTTGAAGAAATTGTTTCTTTAACATTATAAATAATATTAAAAAAGAGTTTTGCTATATTATTTAATAATGGAATATAAGGATGAAAAGTTTCATATATTGAGTAGATAAAGTTTTGACAGCATAACTATAACCTTACTCAATTGGAAATGGTAATGACGAAGGGATTATACATTAGCGTTTTAACCTCGACTTGTATGGTTCGACGTGTCGTGTTGTTTAGTCATGATTTGTAGGTGGACAGGCCTTCATGAAATATGTATACAAATATATGAATATATATATATATATATATACGTAACAACCGATCGTGAGCCTAGAGAGTTCCATTATATTGAGTTTACTCGTTGAGCACTAGGGCGGCCTCTCGTCAAATGTTGACAAAGTATTTTTTGGGTATTTAGGATTAAATTGTTTAATCGAATAATTCATGAGATGAATTTAATTAATTAATTTTATATCAAGAGTTGATATAATTTTATGTATAATAAATGTAAATTTTTTTTACATTAAATTAGTAATTATTTTGTGAATTAATTTAATTGTTAAATTAATATACAATATTAATTACTTAGCTTATATAATTAATTAATTAATTAAAGTAAATTGGATTGTTTAGTTAAAGTAACTAAATAATTAATTAATAGTAACTATAGTTAATGCAATTGAATATTTTTAGTTAAAGTAACTTAATCATTTAATTGTAAATAAGTTAACTACGTTGGTGAAATATTTTTTGGGAAAAGATTCCCTTGAACCATGGTTTAATTAAAGGGCTTGGGTTAGGTTTTCTTTATTTTCTATTAATAAAAGCAAAAAGCAAAAATATAAAAAATGGCTCATTAATTTCTTGATTACCTTTTTTTTTCCTTTCTGCCTGCACTCTGCCGAAAAAAAAAGAAATGAAAGAAAAGCAAATTTTTTTAAAAGAAGCAGTGAGCCTGCCGAGCAAGGAAAAATGAAATGAAGTGAATTTGTTTTGATTTTTGCTCTCTTAATCCAAGCCTATATCTCACCAAAAATCACCCAAATAAATTATCACGAGCATAGAATTAATCCTTAAGAGTTATGGGTTGATTATTGTTCTTGAAGTTTTCTTTTCTTAGGTTTTTCAAGAGTTAAAATTTGGGAAAAGTTGGTTGCTACTCTTGAGTGATTAAACCTTATTTTGATCATCAAGATTCGTTCCTTGAGTTGCTTAATTTGGTGGAATTTGGAGAAAGCTTAAAGCTTGGAATATTTGGAAAAGCTTGAAGGAAGGATCAATTGACAAAGCTTGTTGGTACATTTAATTTGTAAATTTATTTGTTCAATTTGTTGATTAATTTAGTTGAGAAAAATTGTTGTGGAAGTGTTGGATAAATTGGTAGCATGTATGTGAGGAATTAGAAGCATTTAAGTGTTGAAAATTAGTATATAATTGATATGTTAATTTTTGAATGCTTGGATTAATTTTTCAAGAGTTTGGAAAATTATTTTATATGCTTGAATTATTTTTTCCAAGTGTTGGAAAATTAATTTTAGTATGTTTGGATTATTTTTAAGTGTTGAAAATAATTTTAGAAGATTGATTTAAGTGTGTTGAAATTTTTAAATGGACTTATGGTAATTTCTAATACATGAAAATATTTTAATGCATTGGAAATTTTAAGTTTGTAATTAAAAATTTAAACCCACTGTTTTAAGGACTGCCGTAAATAAATAAATAAAAAACTATTCGCTCGGGATTTGATCTCGGGCGGGTTTCCGCTGCGCTAGGGCTTGTCCGTTCCTCACTCAACATTTGAAACCCTAAAAATGAGCATGGATGAACCTGAACAGGGCACTACGGCCCAACACATGTGAGACCGAGAGGCCTGGAAGAAAAAGAACTACATTGCCCCCATTACATTACTAAGCAGTATGGACAATGACCTCATGAAAGAGTTCATGAAATATGACATAACTAAGGACATGTGCTCCACACTAGCTGGAAAGTTTGGTAGTACATCGATAACTAAACTAAGGTCACTCACAATTAAGTTTGACACATACAAGAAACGCCCTGAGTTCACTATGTCAAAACACTTGAGGCAAATGTCAAAAATGATTATTGAACTGGCAGATGCTGGTCATGTTCTTACAGATGAACAACAAGTCCAAGCGGTCATACTTCTCTTCCAAATAGCTGGGAGCATATGAAGATGCATTTGACCCACAATGAGAGCATCAAAACTTTTGATGATGCTAAACGCCACTTTAAATTAGAAAGCGACCGACTCGCGGCCGCTAAGTTAAATACTGAAATGTATATGACAACAACCAGCAGACCTGAGGGTTTCAAGAAGAAAAGAAAATTTCATGGTGGTGGGTTCCAGTTCGGAAAAGAATAATATTCTTCCAAGCCAAGAAAGAAATATAAAATTAACCAACATGGAAAGGAAAACGTCCTACCAAAAATAAAAACATGGCAAATGTTAAATGTTATAACTGTGGCAAGAAGGGTCATTTTGCTCTTGATTGCACTGAGCCTAAAAAAAGTGAATATCTTTAGTACATGTTTAAATGAAATATGTGTTTCAAGTTCGATCTTTCTAACTTAATCTAATCCTTTGTGGACTGTAGTTCATGAGCCACAAACCATGTAGCGAATGATAGAGATGCCTTTGTGGAATTTCGATGAATTTCACTTGGGGTGAAGTGGAACGTTGGCAACAACGCACGAGTTGAAGTCAAAGGAATAGGTACATGCAAGTTAGTCATGCATGGCGAATTTTTTTTTACTCCTACATTATGTATTGTTTGCTCCATAAATTCTTCGAAATTTAGTTTATGTGTTGGTTTTGGTTAATTTAGGTTTCAATTTGAACTTCCATAAATTTGGTGTTGATTTGTACTTAGGTACAATACACTATGGTTTTGGTTATTTTCTGGATGATTTTATTTATTAAATATTGAATGTTTCAAATGCAATTCCAGTTTTTCGTTTGTTATTTCATCTGCCAGTAATGATAGTGATGCAAATATATGGCATGCTAGATTTGGCCACATTGGCCAACAAAGAATGAACAGATTAGCCAAAGAAGGCTTTATGGGAAATATAGAAAAGGTAGATTTTTCAACCTGTGAATATTGTTTGGCTGGAAAAACTGCGAGAAAACCATTTGGAAAAGGAACTAGAGTAGAATATCCATTATAATTAATCCATTCAGATATCTGTGGTCCAATGAATGTCAGAGCAAGACATGAAACATCTTATTTCATCACATTCATATATGATTTTTACACGCTTTAGTTATGTCTATTTGATTGCTCATAAATCTGAAGCATTAGAATATTTTAAGAAATTTATGAATTTAACTGAAAATCAATTAGACAAGAAAATTAAAGCACTACGCACAGACCATGGTCGTGAGTACTTATCTGATCAGTTCATAGAATTATGTGATGAAAAATGAATTTAGTTGTCAGTTGACTAATCGTGCTACCCTTCAACAAAATGGTGTTCCAGAAAGAAAAAAATAGAACTCCTCTTGAAATGGTTAGGTCTATGATGGCACAAAGATAAATTTTCCTATAACCTATTGGGGTGATGCTTTATTGACTGCCACATATATACTTAACCGAGTGCCATCAAAATCTGTTGCCACCACACCATATGAGTTGTGGATAGGTCGCAAACCAGATATTCACTTTCTGAAACCTTGGGGTTGTGCAATCTATGTCCATGTACGTTCTCACGAACATGAAAAGTTAGGCCCAAGAGGAAAAAAATATATCTTCATAAGATATTCTGAACAATCAAAATGGTATGTTTGCATATGTGAACATGAAAGTGGAGGCGTGACATAATTTGAATCATATAATATCACATTTTTAGAGAATGATTTTCCTAAGAAATATGAGATACGTCGATATTTATCTCTATATGTCAATATTTATCTCTATATGAAACTCATGATCACATGAATCCCATGATTAGTAAATATTCAAGTGGGAGCGATGAGAGAAATTTGAGAAAAATGATGAATCAGTTTGACATGAATCTCAAAATGATGAATTAGTTTAATATAAGTCTCTTTTACGTAATCAAAGTGGGAGCAATGTACACGATCCAAATGAGATTAATATGGAAAGTGAGGAATTAGTTCCACAGCTAGAATCCCAATTACGACGTAGTAATCGTATAAGCATTCCTCGACGTCGTTTCGATATCGAAGGAGAAACCTTTATGATTCTACCTCAAGAGGATGAAGAACCTAGAAACATAAAAAAGGCTCTTCAATGTCATTCTAAGGAAAAATGGATGAAAGCAATGGAAGAAGAAATGAAGTCAATGAGATCCAACCAAGTTTAGGAACTGGTTGATCCACCCAAAGGACACAAAGCTATCAAGGACAAATGAGTTCTTAAAATAAAGCGTAATACCGATGGTAATATCGAAAGATATAAAGCACGACTTGTAGCAAAAATGTATACACAACAAGAAAGAATTGACTACGAAGAGACTTTTTCACCTGTTATAAGGTTTACCTCAATTCGCTTGATTCTGGCTATAGTAGCAAGCATGGATCTAGAATTACATCATATGGATGTAAATACTGCTTTTCTCAATGGAGAACTTGACGAAGAAATCTACATAGAACAACCAATAGGTTTCATGAAAGAAAATGAAAAAGAGAAAGTATGTAGACTTTTAAAGTCTATATATGGTCTCAAGCATTAGTCTAGACAATGGTATATATGATTCCACAATACAATCATTTCGAATGATTTCACAATGATATATGAGGATCATTGTGTGTACACAAAGAGAGATAAAGATAAGTTCATTATCTTATCCTTATACGTGGATGATATACTTATAGCTGGAAATGATAAAGAGTTTGTAAAACACATCAAAGAATGGTTATCATCTAACTTTGAGATGAAAGATATGGGTGAAGCTGCATATATTCTTGGGGTTAAGATATCAAGAAATCATTCAAAGAATTTATTATCTCTTTCACAAGAGTCATACATAAAGAAAATTCTTGAACGCTTCCAAATGCAGGCTTGCAAACCCATTGATACTCCTATCAAAAGAACTGAAACTTTAAGTCGTAGATTATGTCCTAAAACTCCACAAGAAAAGGAACAAATGAATAAAGTTCCTTATGCAAATGTAGTTGGAAGTTTAATGTACGCAATGTTGTGTACGAGACCTGATATATGTTAGATACCAATCCAATCCAAGGCTAGCACATTGGAAAATAGTTAAAAGAATATTTAGGTATCTGAGATGGACAACTGATTACTCGTGCTATCAAGGGAATGATATGCAATTGCGAGACTATACTGATGCTGATTGGGGAGGAGATTTAGATGAAATAAAATCTACCTCCGGTTTTGTTTTCTTGCTAAACAATGGTGCCATATCGTGGAGCAATAAGAAACAATCTTGTATAACCTTATCCACAATGAAGGCTGAATTTGTGGCTTTTTCATCTGCAGTACAAGAAGCTGTGTGGTTGAAAAGGTTCTTAGATCATTTGGGTATGTCAATTGATGCTTCTGGTCCAGTATTAGTTAACTGTGACAGTGTAGCAGAGATAGCCTATACAAAAGACCCAAAATTCCATTGTAAAACGAAACATATATATACCAAATATGACTTTGTAAAAGACATAGTTGCACGAGAAAAGGTAAACATGAAGTACATTTCTACTCAAGAGATGGTAGCAGATCCATTGACATAGCCTGTTCCTAAAGATGTCTTTGTTAGACATGTAAAAACTCAGGGATTGCGTAGATGTTAATGTACTTACATATTATTATGTGTCATTTTTCCCAATAATATTTACTAATGTTAATACTTATTGATATTTGTGTTCAATGCTTACATGTTACTATTTGATACATGTTTAAACAAATATACTATTAGTTAGTATAAGAATTATGTCGAACAAGTGAATGATTGACCCTCTCACACGGGCAATCGCCTCTATTATTTTTTGTTAATGAGAGATGAGACAAATTCTTAAGCTAATTATCTGAGTGATAATTTAGAGAGCTCACTCTTGAAAATTAAGTAATGTCGTTATGAGGTCATTTTCTCTATGATATGACCTAAGAAGAATAAGTTCATCTTACCTTATTTTTCTTAATGTTAGATAAGAGTTAGACATTGTGTTTGTCTAAACTATCATATGTATGATATTTTATGAGACATACGCTCCATGGGAAATGAGAGAATACCGTAGCACACTGTAGGCATTGCATTTTTGCATATGAAACCCGATGATGAGTCTCATTTGGAGGCACTATCTTTTGAGTCGCGGAAGCCGCGGGAAAACGGACGTCGGAAGGAAAGAGTCAAGAATTGACGTTTTGTTGGATTTAGTTCATGTGTTAGCTTCGGGTTCGCT
Source organism: Zanthoxylum bungeanum (assembly GCA_019454045.1). Classification (NCBI taxonomy): domain Eukaryota; kingdom Viridiplantae; phylum Streptophyta; class Magnoliopsida; order Sapindales; family Rutaceae; genus Zanthoxylum; species Zanthoxylum bungeanum. Next base: position 138,391 of record SKCR01036893.1, on the reverse strand, counting down.
TGTTGGACCTCCGTTTAAAAAAAAAAAAAAAACCCGCAAACCTTTTAACATTAGCCACACCACCAAACCAACACAACACCTAGCCCACCAAGAGAGGCCCACACGCCCATAACCCCTAAAATACACACAATTAAATCAAATATTAATTAAATTAAATATTAATAAATAAAATATTAATTAATTGATATACCAAATTAAATAAACATAAAATATAATTATACCAAATTAAAATATTGTAACTTCCTCATCCAGAATATTATATACTAAATTAAAGAAATATTATGCCTAATTAAAATCAATCATAACCAATTAAAAATATTGACTTCCTAATCTAATAAATTAAATGTCTAATTAACACCAATCAAATATTCAACCATCCTAATTCACCAAAATTTGTCCCCCCAATCAATCAAATCCTTTCCTTGTTTGACACCAAATCCAATCTATTCCTTGTGAGACAAGGGGAAACCCTAGCCCTTGTATATATAAACAACAAAAAACCAGAGCCAACCTCTCTCCTCTCACCTCTCTTTTGCCTCTCTTTCACGGCCAAATAACAAATTGAGAATAAAAGCCCTTCACGCATTCACAAAGCCAAAATTGCATGCCACTCATGTCCCTAACCTCGCCATTCTCTGTCCCCCCACTAGCCGAATAACAAAGCATGTGAACCACTAACACATACCCCTCAACGCAAACACTACACTCACTGCCACCAAAACCCCTCAACGTAAGCCACACCTGCCACAAAACGATTCATTCCCGCCTAGCCACATAATCAACACGCCCACAAAGGCACTGCCCCTAACTTCATCAAACCATTCATACTATTTGAAACACCGACCCACACGCCCACAAAGTCACAAGCCCCTCACTTCACAGCACACACCCTTCACTCACGTATCAGCCTCATATTCCCTCACACTGCCACCCAAATAAACCTGAAACAGTCCCCGAAATACCCCAAAACTGCCGCATAAACTGCCCAGTTTTTAGTCTTAAAACCGCACAAAAACACAGCCCAAAACAGTCCCCGAAACACCCAAAACAATAGCCTAAAACACAAAGAGCAGTGACTAAAATACAGCAGGAAAATACCGTGAAAACATCAGCAAAACAGAGTAAAAACAGTGGCTAAAGCAGCGAAACAGTGAGCAAAAACATTGAACCAATGAACCGGAAGAGTTGCAGAGTATTAGCCCTTCCGACGGACTTGGAACGCGCTTCCGAAAATCGATATAAAAGGTTAGACCTGAGGGTACTTTTTCTATTTATTTTCATCTATCTTTAATTGTTTTATTTACTTTCATCGCATGAGAGTCGTCTATTGATGCATGATTGTGGCCCTTGAATAAATGAAAAATGTATGTATTGTGGAATAATGCATGATTGTGGCCCTAGGATAAAAATAAAAAATATGTCGCCTCTCGTGGTATATAGGATGGAAACCCGGACATAAATTCATAGCCGATTCCGAATGGACGGTAGTATGATCTGTACTCGGGATACAACTCCACGTACCACTTGAGTAAACGACACATATTTCGTTTTATGTTGTTTTGATTTGTTTATTATTCGCTACTTGATTTCCTCATGTTATTTGTTTATGTAATGATGTGATCGAGCGCATGGGCTTAGTAAGTTGGATTAAAGGTCCCTTATTTTGAGGGGTTAAAATCCTTTACCACGATGTTTTGCCGCGCCGATTGATGTATATTCGGTTGAATGTGAGATGTGTTCAATCAGGTATACGAAGTCCGATATTATTGTCTTTATTTTTATATGCATGATGTGATCGAGCGCATGGGCTTAGTAAGTTGGGTTAAAGGTCCACTATTTTGAGGGGTTAAAACCCTTTATCACGATGCTTTGCCGCGCCGATCGATGTATACTCGGTTGAATGTAAGATGTGTTCAATCGGGTATACGAAGTCCGATATTATTGTCTTTATTGTTTATATGCATGATGTGATCGAGCGCATGGGCTTAGTAAGTTGGATTAAAGGTCCCCTATTTTGAGGGGTTAAAATCCTTTACCATGATGCTTTGCCGTGCCGAATGGTGTATATTCGGTTGAATGTAAGATGTGTTCAATCGGGTATACGAAGTCTGATATCATTGTCTTTACTTCTTATATAAGTATTGTGTTGATTGCGCATGGGCTTAGTATGTGCGATTAAAGGTCCCCTATTTTGAGAGGTTAAAATCCTTTACCACGATGCTTTGCCGCGCCTTTTAGCCTATTATTATTTATTAGGTGTCATCTATTCATCCGTTCATGTATCTGTCATGTTGTTTACTGTATTTTGGAGGTCACTGCTGTAACCCCGTTAGAACGCATTTCAGAACGCCGCACGAACGCATGTTTTCTATCTGGTCCCGTTCGAACGCGTTATCAAACGCTATACGAATGCGAACCCTCTGTTTACCGTTCGAACGCATTTACGAACGCTACTCGAACGCACATGCATTTGTTTCATCAGGTCTGGTCCCGTTCGAACGCGTTATCAAACGCCACACAAACGAGAACCTTATATCTACCGTTCGAACGCGTTTTCGAACGCTACACGAACGCGCATACACTGAATTGAGTCATTTTCATCACATATCATGCATAATTGTTTCTTAGGTGATTTCTCTTGTATCATGTAATCAATCATACTATTTGTATCATTGTATTTATCTATTTGATGTGTTCATGAGATGGTATTCAAGCATGATTAGGTCATTAGTATGTTACTTGGTTCTTAGGCATGATTTAGCCTATTTGGTTGTTCATTTTCAAGCATGATTAGTCATTTGTTTTACGTTTGGAATTTGCATTATGTTTAGGTTGTTCTTTGTTTTCTGCATTATATGATCGAAACATGTTCATGAGATTGCTGTGTTATATTGCATGTTTGCCGTTATGATGATTACTTTCATGCATGTGAACTTAAAAGTAGAATACTCCTTGGAAATAAATGTTGCTTAGGCTTGGTTAAATTATTGCACAAATCCTTTCGTTACAAGTGACATAAGTAAGGGAACATTCCGAACCCAACGGTTTGAGGTTTTCCCTTGCGAGGGGTGAGTGCGGCCTTAAATCTTTGTCCCGGTTCATACCGGGTGGCGACTCCATTATTCTCCGGTTTAGTCCCCCGCGGGCTACTCCGTACTCCCAACCGGGCAGAGAGCCCGGGACAAGCATGCGTCGCCTAGTTTGTGTTCCCACAGTCTGGCGACTCCACTGGGGATAGAGAATCGGCCCCGAAATAATGTCTTGTAATATTATGATTTGTGCTTTAATTGACCATGTCTACCGTGGGTTAAAAGGGGTTTAATCAGAGGCATTTTGAGGCTAGGTAATAGTTTGGTGTATTCCTTCACTCACTACCTTTCTAGAAGGAAAAGCTGTGAAGGCACCTAAATAGCCATCTACTCGTAGCCTATTGTGATGGACTAATTTGGAGGACTCGTTTTTTATTCCTGACACCAAGTGATAAGAGCCTAAGAGGCTTGGGTATTTAAGTGAGCCTCGCTCCACCCTGCCTCTGGGGAATCTACAACGGGAAGTACATTTGACAGTCAGTCACACATCATAGCTCATTGGCACGTACCTTAGTGTATAAAAAAGGGTGCGCTCATTTGGTCGCTCGAACCCTTGAGTGTGGAGACCTAGTTGTGGGCCATCCTTCGCCGGTGAGAGCCTTTGTCTACACTCTTGCGAACCCACTGACCGGCGTAATCACACACGTATAACGCAAGCGCACATATCGTTCAAGTAGTATAAAAAGTATCGATCCCACGAGGACTTAAAACCTTTTTTTTATTAATTTATGGGGCCAACTGATTACAGTATCTAACAGGTTGTTTGATTGATTGATTTGAAATGACGATGATTCTAAATTTAAAACAAGTAAATAAAATTGCTTAAAAGTAGGTTGAGAAAAATCCAAATTTATAAAAACTATCCAGGGTTGTGATTAATTCCAATATTATTTAGAAGATGAAGTGGTTATCTTAAAGTTGGGTAATATATTTATTTATTAACCTGGAACACTAATTTATGTAAAAGCCTCTTCCGATGGTCAATTTCAAATACCTAGTATAATCCAATTGAACCATATGTCTATGTCAACCAAATTACCTAGATTCATTAAGATTAAGTTCCAATTATGGCTACCCCCGCTCGACAGGTATATTCCTATCCTGTAAGGAAATCTATTAAAAGGGTTATCTATCCTCAAGGAAGATCGTTGGTTATTGAGTCTAAGGTCTTAAACTTAAAATCCCTATGTCTAGTTCATTTTAAGTTTACCTAATCAATTTTATTAATGGCCAGTTAATAAAAAGCATTAAGATTAAGACTCAATAAATAAATCTTTAAATTACCCAACCTATAATCTAACCCCTTATAAACCGGTTATATTGAAATTCATCACAACCCTAGATACTAACTTAGTTACAATACATAGCTATGGCTAATGAAAACTTAAAAGACATAAAATAAAAATGCTAAAAAGTAACTGCGAGAAAGTAAAAGCGGGAAAGTAAATGAAAATAAACTGCCAAGATAAAAGGAATTACTTTTACTAATTACTAACTTAGATATCTCCCTTAGTATAACATAATCACTTGTGAGATTAAAACCAACCGACCATATAGGCGGTACCCTGATTAAGTCAAGTTAAGTCCGACCAGCCATAAAGGCGGTAAAATTTGTCCATGAACCTGCCATGTAGGCGATAAAGAAATAACCAGCCATAAAGGCAGAACCAAAATTAAATTACCAACCGACCAATCTGGCGGTATCCTTGCTTAGTCAGGTTTAACAGTTTAAATTAAATAGCCCACCGACCAATATAGCGGTATTCCTTTTTAAGTCAAATTTTAGAATAGTGAATATGTTGTGTCTAAGGGAGATTAATCTAAGATAGTAACAGTAAAAGAATTACCTTTCACCTCGGCAGAGGGAAGTTACCTCCTCATGGTTGAAAAATAAAAACTGAAAAAGTAAAGAAAGGAAAGTGTTATGCGTAAAAGTAAATTACGGAAAGTAAAACTGAAAAAGTAAAGAAAAGAAAGTGCGAAATTGAAAATTAATTATTGAAAACTAAAAATAAACAAACTAGATACAATCTTTTTATTTTTTCATTAAGGATTTCAAAGAAGAAAGTATGAATTTTACAAATGAAATGACTTGGTATTTATAGGCAAAATTTTGCCACCATCAAATCATCAATCAATTTCTCCACCAAATCCATTATTACTTTCTCCACTAATTACTCCACCAAATCCATAATTGCTCCACTAATTTCTTATCTTGTTTGGTGGTGATTTGATAAATTTTATTAATTATTTATTAATTAATATTTTGCTTTGAAAATGATTGATAATGACTTTTAATAATTACACTCCACACACTTCTGGATGGTTCATCCATTTCGGTCATGAAATCATCAGAATTTGAAAATATGTTCTCTTTCAAAGTTGTATAAAAATGAAAAATGTGTCGCCTCTCGTGGTATATAGGATGGAAACCCGGACATAAATTTCATAGCCGATTCCGAATGGACGGTAGTATGATCAGTACTCGGGATACAACTCCACGTACCACTTGAGTAAACGACACATATTTCGTTTTATGTTGTTTTGATTTGTTTATTATTCGCTACTTGATTTCCTCATGTTATTTGTTTATGTAATGATGTGATCGAGCGCATGGGCTTAGTAAGTTGGATTAAAGGTCCCCTATTTTGAGGGGTTAAAATCCTTTACCACGAGGCTTTGCCGCGCCGATTGATGTATATTCGGTTGAATGTGAGATGTGTTCAATCGGGTATACGAAGTCCGATATTATTGTCTTTATTTTTATATGCATGATGTGATCGAGCGCATGGGCTGAGTAAGTTGGGTTAAAGGTCCCCTATTTTGAGGGGTTAAAACCCTTTATCACGATGCTTTGCCGCGCCGATCGATGTATACTCGGTTGAATGTAAGATGTGTTCAATCGGGTATACGAAGTCCGATATTATTGTCTTTATTTTTATATGCATGATGTGATCGAGCGCATGGGCTTAGTAAGTTGGATTAAAGGTCCCCTATTTTGAGGGGTTAAAATCCTTTACCATGATGCTTTGCCGTGCCGATTGGTGTATATTCGGTTGAATGTAAGATGTGTTCAATCGGGTATACGAAGTCCGATATCATTGTCTTTACTTTTTATATATGTATTGTGTTGATTGCGCATGGGATTAGTAAGTGCGATTAAAGGTCCTCTATTTTGAGAGGTTAAAATCCTTTACCACGATGCTTTGCCGCGCCTTTTAGCCCGTTATTATTTATTAGGTGTCATCTATTCATCCGTTCATGTATGTGTCATGTTGTTTACTGCATTTTGGAGGTCACTGCTGTAACCCCGTTCGAACGCGTTTCAGAACGCCGTACGAACGCATGTTTTCTATCTAGTCCTGTTCGAACGCGTTATCAAACGCTATACGAACGCGAACCCTCTGTTTACCGTTCGAACGTATTTACGAACGCTACTCGAACGTGCATGCATTTGTTTCATCAGGTCTGGTCCCGTTCGAACGCGTTATCAAACGCCACACAAACGAGAACCTTCTGTTTACCATTCGAACGCGTTTTCGAACGCTACCCGAACGCGCATACACTGAATTGAGTCATTTTCATCACATGTCATGCATAATTGTTTCTTAGGTGATTTCTCTTGTATCATGTAATCAATCATACTATTTGTATCATTGTATTTATCTATTTGATGTGTTCATGAGATGGTATTCAAGCATGATTAGGTCATTAGTATGTTACTTGGTTCTTAGGCATGATTTAGCCTATTTGGTTGTTCATTTTCAACCATGATTAGTCATTTGTTTTACGTTTGGAATTTGCATTATGTTTAGGTTGTTCTTTGTTTTCCGCATTATATGATCGAAACATGTTCATGAGATTGCTGTGTGATATTGCATGTTTGCCGTTATGATGATTACTTTCATGCATGTGAACTTAAAAGTAGAATACTCCTTGGAAATAAATGTTGCTTAGGCTTGGTTAAATTATTGCACAAATCCTTTCGTTACAAGTGACATAAGTAAGGGACCATTCCGAACCCAACGGTTTGAGGTCTTCCCTTGTGAGGGGTGAGTGCAGCCTTAAATCTTTGTCCCGTTCACACCGGGTGGCGACTCTATTATTCTCCGGTTTAGTCCCCCGCGGGCTACTCCGTACTCCCAACCGGACCGCGAGCCCGGGACAGCATGTGTCGCCCAATTGTGTTCCCATACACACGTTTTCATACTATGTGTACAATTGCGACTTTTGAGGGTAATACAAGTAAAGATCTCAGTTTTGATATTGTGTGAGACCCTTGAGATTATTTCAATCTCACATTGTACCATTTAGACTCTTTTCTGCTTCTCAAAACTTAGAATTAATGATCGCTATCTTGGAGTGTTACTGAAGGATTATGATAGATTCGATCCAAAAGGACATCTCTGGAAAAGTGAATTGAATCAAGGTTGAGAGTTTCGAGAAAAGAGAAAGATCATTATATGAGTAATATCACATTAGCTTATATTCACTGGTCGACCAATTATGTTGTTCTATGTGATCAAACACGATTGTGAGTACAAAATAAATATTACATTCGAAAAGAGATCGAGAGAGATATAACATGATACATGACCGAGAATAATGCATACATAATCCACTATGGTTCTATCCATTATTCGAGCAGCTATATATTCCTAACATATGTATAGCAAGTGAGCTCTCGAAGTATGCTGGTCGCACGACATAGTTGCTAAGTATGAATTATTCTTGTAGAGGCAATAAGAACTGTTGATCCCATCATGTGTTAGTGGGAGATGTTAGAAAATATTGTTGTTAAGTAACAATAATTAAAAAATATTAAATGGGGAATATATAGGTACTCCCATGATGGTAATATTTTTGGAGGGGTTAGAAGAAGTCATTAAGCATCCAAATACATGTGATTACATAATAATCAATGCATCCAAATACATGTGATTACATGGTAATCAAGGCTTGCTTCCAAATGTATTGAGCTAATAGGAAGCCATGCATGTGATCTTATTGTAACTTGATTTCCTTCAATTAATTAAGTTTGATTAAGAGCATCTCTACAAGAAGAAAGGTATGCAATTGTGTTATTATTAACTTATGTTTATTTCAATTTATTTGTAAATAAATATAAGACTAGTAATACATGTATGATTAAATCCTAAGTAGATCGTAAGAGGAAAAATGTGGAAAAATATTAGGGATAATGATTCCTAACACATACAAAAACATTCGACATATTTTTTTATCTCGTTTTATTTTCAAATCAAGACAAAAATATGTCCCAAATCCCATCTCAAATGGGATTGGACTTCGAAGGATGTAGCATAGTTATTTTTTAAAATATTTTAATAAAATTTGTCCCTCGAATTCGAGATTTGAGAGGTAAGAAATTAAGAATGTATTCAAACTTATCCACTCATTACCTTAAAAGTATTTGCTGGATTTGAATTGAAATTATTTCATAGCGTTACTAATTTAAAATCGATCAAAGTAAATTATGCCCATTTGTTTCGCCATAAATTTTTTTCCAGAAAATATCTTCCTCATTTACAGCGTTTTAGACACTTATGGAAAACTTGGCCCACATAAACAGTTTTTCGATCAATAGAAAGGTTTATCATTTTTTTCCCAAAAATGATTTACGAATTATAAATTTGTAAGCCGTTTTATGGAAAATATATATTTTTTAGATTCGAGTCAGTATTCGGATCCGAAAAATATATCCGAAACCAGATATACATGGTCTGCATCTGGACACGCCCGGATGGGCCCGAAAACCCCATTTTTCACTCATGTTCTTAATTTGTTAATTATATTTTTTTTATATTTGTTTTTTATATTTTGTACTTTTTACTAATTTTTAATTCTATTCTTTTGTATTTTTGTATTTTTAATTCTATTGTATTCTATTTATATTTATATTTATTTTTTAAATTATAAATTAATAAAAGTTTCAGCTTCAGGTCTTGGAAACCGGACCCGTGTGGATCCGGATTTGGATAGGTCCAAATTTTCGCTACCCGTGTTCAGAATTTTTTACAACAGACCTGAGTCTTCTGAGTCGTCTTCTGAGTCTACGTGGATTTGGGTCAGACACATATCTTTTTTCTTTCCCTATTTCTAATCATTAGAAAATATTTTCCAAAAAATATTGAACACACCAAATATTTGAAAACGATTTTCGAAAAATATTTTCAAATGATATTCAAATATCAGAAAATACTCTTTTTTCTGAAAAATCATTTTCATGGAAAATATTTTATTTTATAAAAATCATTTTATGTCGAAACAAACGGACTCATAAGTGGAAATTTTTATTTTTTATTTTTTTATTTTTGTCATGATTAATCCTGTTATTTTACTTTGCAGGCTTGAAGTCTTTACATCCTACTTATTTATTATACTTCAAGAGGCCAACCGACTAGCTTTCGTTTAAGGATTAATCGTGTAATTATGTTGATGTTTCGTTTATTTTAAAAATCATTTAATCATATTTGGATTAAATTTATTTGATTTAACATATTTATTGCTTATAAATAATTTGTTTTAAAAAATACAAAAAAAAAAAAAGAAAAAAAAAACATTTTGATAGTAGAGGCACATTTCCAAATAACCCACTTTGTATGTGTGTTTTACTTCATGCAAAGTGAACATAACGAAGGTTATTTATGATCACGAAGGTTGAGAAACTCATATTTAGATGTAGTTATATGATTATTTATTTAAACATATTTATCCTAGATGTAAACCAAAAATTAGCTACGTTATGGGATAAATTTGAGATCAAATAGAAGGAGCGTACATGTCCCACAAGGAAGAAAAGTTCAAAAATTCTTCCATAAAACCTCCTTGAGTCTTTTCTGACGCCCTCCATGAGTCCTCCACGACAAGGGTCTCTAAAGCCTCTACGATAATGTTCCATGAAGTTTGTCCTGATAGCAGTTTGGTTCCGAATTGCGAACCGAATTGGTCAGGATCAGAACCGATTTGGTCAACTGTTTGGCGGTTCCAAACCGAATCGGAACGGCTGAAAAATCGGTTCGGTTCCAGTTCTCCAAAATTCGGTAACTGAACCTTGAACAGAATCAGAACCGTTGGTTGAACCGAACTGAAATAGAACCCTGGAGAATCAAACCAAACCTACAAACCGAACCGATGAACCTAACCAGAACCGCCCCATCCGAATCGAACCGAACCGATGAGACTGAACCACGGAACCGAATCGTGGTTCGGTTCCTGAGGAACCATTACAATTGCAACAGTCAATTTGACCGTTGCACAATATTTTTTTTTTTTTTCTATTTTTCTATATCTACAAATACTTCATATCTCAATTCATTTTTCCAGATTCCAAGTTTCCAATAAATTATTCTATTTCATATCTCAATTCATTTTTTTTTCACATTCCAAGTTTCCAATAATTTATTCTTTGTTATAAAAAAATGTCAAGCGGTGGATCTTAAAGACCAAGGAGAAATATTGCTGATAAGGGTAAGAGCCCTATGTCACCAACACAACAAGATTTTGAAGATATCGATGATTTCTACATGTTAACACCACCGTCCAATTTTGACCGTTCCCAAGAAAGTCAATATCAAAGTGTGGCAGAGGATAGAACCACACCAAAGGAACTCAAGTAATGACAACTGAAACGGATGACAACAAGTGACTGATTAGGAATTAACTTCAATTTCAATTACAATTATTACATAGTGAGTTACAATTATGTATTATATAAACAATAAAATAAATTTTATCAAATCCATAATTTTATCAAATCCTTAGACTTAGAAATCGGTTCAGGGAACCGCGAATCGAACCGTGGTCATGGCTACCTCAAGCCTCTATAAAGGCTCTTTGAAGCCTCACTGACAAGCCTCCCTAACAGACACCCCACACGCCTTCCTAAAGCCCTCTTGACTATTTCCTTCCAATAGGTTTTGTTGGTCTATATGTGTTATTAAATCAAATTAACGAGCATCACTTAATTAATTTTACACTAGCATACCAAAACAGAACATAAACCATGAAACTTAGAAAAATCTAAAAAAAAGTTGAAGATGATTAAAAAAACTTGATCCAAGTCGAGTTGCCTCTGTCCTTAAGAACTTATTAGCCCCGTCTCGGTGCTTTATGAATATCTTGTGGCTAACGTTCTCCCAGGATTACTTGGTTGCTTATTGTAGAAGGGACACTCTTTTCTCCAAGAACTTGAACAAGGACAAACTGGTGGAAACTCTTTTTATGAATTGACTTCATAAAAAATGTATATGTTATGAATGTTTTTGGATGCTAAAAATGAACTCAAGGCCCCCTTTTATAGGCATGGAAGGGTGCCTTTGTGGGCACCATTTGATTTAGGTGTAATCCTCCTAAGGATTATACTCATTCCTTATGCTCCTTTTGGAGCCTAGAGATGTGTTCTTCCAATTTAGAGGACATGTCCCTTCAACTTGTGTCTTTCCCATAAGGCACTTCTTAAGAGACATGTCTCACCTACACTTATACGATATATTTAGAGAATTTACAACAATCCCCCACAATTCTCTAAATATTAATGCAGACACTTAAGAGAGTTTTCCTGAAATAAAAATGTATCAAAAATGTATTTTTCGCCTTGAACCTTTCCTAGTGAATGACAATCGGATTTACTTGGCGAACCAATGACCTATAGTCTTGAATTGTTTCGCCGTTGGTGTAAACCAAGACAATTGCCAACACACAGCTTCACTTCCACCATTTCCTGTTCTACAGTTGTGTTCAAATCGGCCATGAACATCAGTCCTGGATTCATCAAGTACTTTAGAGAATTCCGCCGTTAAAATTCCAATGGAAGCGACATCAATTCTTACTTGAAATATGTGATCTATTATAAAGAGATAATATGCATTTACCCCTATTATGACTCTTCTCATAATATAGTGATCATTAAAAGCCTTAGCTTATCATAACCTTGACATACATCATTTTACGTCATTATAGGAATGGGAAAGAGTATACAACTCTACAGTGCTTGTTTTGAATTGTATAAAATTTCAATTGTCCATTTTAAATCTAGATCTTGGGATCTCCAGTCAGCTAGGTTGGGTTTCCACAGTGACAATTCTTAATTTATAGGCTTTTAGCCCATTCCCCCCGATGACTTCTCAACTTGCTCTCTAGGTAAACCTTTAGTAAGTGGATCCTCTACGTTTTCCTTTGACTTGACATAATCTATTAAAATTATGCCGCTTGAGAGCAATTGTCATATGGTATTGTGTCTGCGATGTATGTGTCGAGACTTACCATTATACATTTTATTTTGGACTCTCCCAATAGCCGATTGACTATCACAATGTATACTTATGGCTGGCATTGGTTTTGGCTAATTTGGAATATCCTTTAAGAAATTTCGAAAACATTATGCTTCTTCTGCTGTTTTGTCTAATGTTATGAACTAAGATTCCATAGTAGACCGGGCAATGCATGTTTGTCTTGAGGATTTCCATGACATGGCTGCACCACCAAGTGTGAAAACAAATCTGCTCGTGGATTTGGAATCCACTGTATCATATATCATGTTAGCATCGTTGTATCCATCTAAAATATCATGATCTCTTGTATAATGCATACCATATTTTCAAGTTTCACTCAGATAAATCAAAACACTTACTATGGCTTTCCAACGGTTATGTCATGGATTACTCGTATATCTGCTAAGCCTGTTTACAACTTGAGTGATATATGGTCTTGTCCAATTTGTGAGATACATCCGACTTCCGATGATTCTCGAATACTCTAATTGTGATACGCTTGAGCCAATATTATTTGATAAATGAAGAGTTAGGTCCACAAGAGTTCTAGCCACTTTAGATCTCATTTATTATATTTCCCAAGTATCTTCTCAACATAATGAGCCTGAGATAATATATACCCCTCTAATGTTCTGGAAATCATAATTCCTAAGATCACATCAGCTACTCCTAAATCTTTCATATTAAATTTGCAAGTCAATATTTTATTGGTAGACTGAATTATCTCTTGATTGCTACTAATTATCAGTATATCGTCTATGTAGAGACACACAATGACATACACTTTTGAGTTTATTTAGTGTATACACACTTATCACACTCATTGATTTTGAACCGACACACTTTATGTTCTTGTCCAGGAACATTAAAATATTCTGGTTGTTTCATGTAAATTTCCTCACCCAATTCACCATTTAAGAATGCAGTCTTCACATCCATTTGATATATTTCAAGACCAAATATAGCCGCTATGGCTATAAACGTTCTTATTGATATGATACGAGTCACTGGTGAATAGATGTCAAAGAAATCAAGACATTCTTTTTATTTATAACATTTTATGACAAGTCTTGTCTTGTATTTATCTATCGATCCATACAATTTCATCTTCCATTTGAAAATAAATTTATAGCCCCGCGGCTTACAACCTTGAGGAAGATCAACCAAATCCCAAATATGGTTTTGAAGGACATTATTGATAGTTTCTTTCCACAAAGGTGCCTTCGAAGAAGACATTACTTCTTTATAGCTTTGAGGCTCATTTTCTAACAGGTATGTCAGAAAATCAGGTAGGTTCATGTTGACTTGATTCTTGGTTAAATTGATCACTACTAGTAGCAGTGTCAATGGTTCTTTTGAGAGACTATGTTCTTTATTTTTCCTTACAAGGAAATGTCTCTTCAAAGAACATCAAATTCCTCGACTCAATTATCATATTTGGATTGATGTCAGGAATTTCAGACTTATGTACCAAGAATCGATACGCACTACTATTGTGAGCATATCCAATGAATATACAATCAATAGTTTTTGGTCATATTCTAACATTCTTAGGTTTAGGAACCATCACTTTGGCGAGACACCTCCATACTTTTAGATATTGTAGGAAGGTGCATAACCTTTCCATAATTCATATGTTGTCTTGTCCAGTCTTTTATGAGGTAGCTTATTCAGAAAGTAGTCAGCGAAAAGCAAGGCTTCCCCCATAATTTATGGGGTAAATAAGAGCTTGTCAACATGACATTCATTATTTCCTTCAGCGTTCGATTTTTATGTTCCGCAATCCTGTTTTATTGAGGCGAATAAGGAGCAGTAGTTTCGTGAATAATTCCATGATTGGAACAATATTCACCGATGGTGACACAGATTCACCTCTCATTTCACTTCTGATTCTTTTGATTTTCTTGCCAATTTGATTTTCAACTTCGTTCTTATAGTGTATAAAGCTCTCAATAGCTTCATCTTTGCTCCTCATCAAATACACATAATATAATTTTATGCTATCATCGATAAAAATGACAACGTACTTTTTACCGCCATTTTGGAATGATGTTATATTCATTTTTGCTTCAATACATGATTCACATTTATGTTGATTATCAATTATAAATTTAGGTATAAGGTACATGTTAATTAAATTACGTATTGTATCATAATTAACATGCCCTAACCTCCCATGTCATACATTTTATGACTCAATAATATAAGCAACAGATGTAGCGTTATTATTAGCATTGTGTCGATTGACTCTCAATGAGGTATCATTTTCCTATATAGCTATTATTTTTGGTCAGTAGAAACTTGTCAGAAATAAATACAAGCTTAAAACCATTCTTGCTAAGGAGCGAACCTGAAACCAAGTTCTTCCGATTATCCGGAACATGCAAAACATTCTTCAATGTAAGCTCATTCTCGGATGTCATATTCGAAACCACTTTGCCTTGTCCAACCACTCTGGAGGTCGATAAGTTTCCCATAGTCAGATGATCGCCACCATCAATCTTCTAATATGAGGAAAATATTTTGCTGTCAGCTCAAATATGATGAGTAGCCCTCATGTCTACCTACCATTCTCTCAGATTCCCAACCAAGTTGTCTTCTGTTACAACTGCCAAGAGATTCATCTCTGAGATCTCATCAGTTAACTACTCATCCTTAGTGACATGGGCCTTATTTTTTTCTTGCCATTGTCCTGAGACTTTTTGTTTCTGCAGTCCTTTTTCATGTGAGCGTTTTCCCCACAGATATAACATTTTTTCTTGAACTTTTGTTTTCTTGGGAAAAATCAGCTCCACTGTTCTTTCTCCCTTTGCTACCCTTTCCACCCTCGACATTGTTGGTCTTAGACTCCATAGTCTTGTAGCTAGCCTTCTTGAACTTCCCGTTGTCCTCTACGATCCTCAATCAAACTCCAAGGTCTTCAAGAATCATTTGCTTCTTTTGTGTTTCAGATAGCTCATGAAGTCCTACCTAGATGGAGGTAATTTTTCAATAATTGTGGCAACTTGAAATGTCTCACAGAGTTTCATTTCTTCATCCAATATTTAATGAATGCTCAATTGTAGTTCACCCAACTAAGACATCACCATCCTTGAATCTACCATCTTGTACTCCAGGAACCTACCCATGATAAATTTCTTCTGTCCAACATCTTCAATTTTGTATTTCCTTTTGAGAGATTCCCAGAGAATCTTCGCAGAAGTCATGCCTTGGTACACATTGTACAAGGTATTGTCAAGTCCTCCCAAGAGGTAGTTCTTGCAAAAAAAGTCGTCTGATGACTGTGTCTCTTCTCGCAGTTGCTTGGCAGTTTTTGCTTCTCCCTCCACAGGACCCAGAGGATCTTTGAGATACTTAGCCAACTACAGTGTTGTCAGGTAGAATGAAATTTTACTCTGCCATTGTTTGAAGTTTGCTACACCAAACTTATCCGATTTCTTTCCATGAGCGACCAATACTGTGATATTTCCACTAGCCATGTGTAACTGGAAAAATAAATGTAATCAATAAGTCTACAAAAGAAAAATCACACAACGATCAATCATATGATCTTATTTAAGTGTTACACTAAGAATCCACTTGTTGTTATACCAAATAACACAAGTGCTTGAATTTATTACTAAAGTTTCTTATAATAAGTGAATAAAAGAAAATTCTCAAAGGATGAGGGGGGTCCGGTATAACCACTTAAATCCCTGTCCAATAAGGCTCTTATTGCTTTGTTGATAGAATTTCCTTAAACACTTTCTCAATAGAATATCTTAGACGTTCAATTTTAGTGTTACACTTCAATTCACAAATATAATAATATTTCAAATATGTAAGTATGTATATGTATATAAATCAGTTAAGCTTGGATGAAATTACTTGTGTATAACTACACTTTTAATTCTGAACCAAGTATACAACAAACAATTAACATGTAATTTTCAACTTTATCACAACAAAGACTAGGTGAATGCTTATGATGATTGAATCCCCTAATATCAACTTAAACATATACTACCAAGTTTATAAAATACAGTATATGATTTTACTAAGTTAATATTACTACATATATTCTATATTGCCAAATCCATATATATAACATGTATATTATACATTAATATTGATTAATCTAAGTCTATGTACTTTCCAGCGAGTTCACGTTCGTGCAGCATTTGAAGACGCGTTCGAACGAAACTTTCCAGAGGAATTGCATTCGAGTTGCATTTGAAGACACGTTCGAACATTCTTTTCTAGAGGACATGCGTTCGAATTACGTTTGAATACGCGTTTGAACGAAACTACATAAAACATGATTTTTTTACCTACGCGTTCATCAGACGTTCGAACTCCTATGCGTATTTTTCATGCACGGAACATATTTTCCAGGAAAATGACTATAAAAACCTGTAAAATTTGATTTAACAACACTTTAAAGTAATAAGTTCTTAAGATTGTTGGTCTTTATGTGTCATTAGATCAAATTAACAAGTATCATTCAATTAATTTTACACTAACATATCAAAACATAACATAACCATGAAACTTAGAAAAACCTAGAAAAAATATTGAAGATGATTAAAAAAAACTTGATCCAAGTCGAGTTGCCTATGTCCTTAAGAACTTATTAACCCCGCCTGGTGCTCTACAGATGCCTTGTGGCTAACGTTCTCCTAAGATTACTTGGATGCTTCTTGTAGAAGGGGTACTCATTTCTCCAAGAACTTGAACAATGACAAATGATGGAAACTCTCTCTATGAATTGACTCTCTAAACAATATATATGTTATGAATGTTTTTGGATGCTGATGAGCGGAAAATATATCAATATTTACCGCCCCTTTAACTTAATATTTTGTTTAGTTTCTCGGGTTTGATGAACGTTTTGATGTGTTTTAGTTTATTTTGCAGATAAAATAATATCGGGTCTCAATGAAATCATTTAGGATGAAATATGGGTCAAATAAGGGCAATTATTGGACTTGATATTTTAATTTTGGAGATTGGAAACTTGAAAGGGCGTTTTGACAAAGTGCAGTTTTGGAAATTCCAGTTTTGCGCATCTGTCTTATTTTGGGCATAACGTTTTACTCAGATATCGGATTGAGCTGATTCAAGTTCCAGATTAAAGAAGACTCAAAGATCTACAACTGTGAAAGACAAAATAATTTCTAATTCTGAAGATTTCATGCCCGAAATTGTTGAACCATCCAGAAGTGTGTAGTGTGTAATTATTAAAGTCACTTTCAATCATTTTCAAAGCAAAAAAATAAATTAATAAAAAAATAATAAAAATTATCAAATCATCACCAAACATGATAAGAGATTAGTGGAGCAATTAATAATGGATTTGGTGGAGCAATTAGTGGAGCAATTAATAATTGATTTGGTGGATGATTTGATGGAGGCAAAATTTTGCCTATAAATACCAAGCCATTTCATTTGTAAAATTCATACTTTCTTCTAATACTAAGAAGATTGTATCTTTTTTGTTTATTTACAGCTTTCAGTAATTATTTTCATTTTCGCACTTTCTTTTCTTTACTTTTCAGTTTTTACTTTCCGCAATTTACTTTACACACAGTACTTTTCTTTATTTAATTTTCAGTTTTTACTTTTCAGTAATGAGGAGGTAACTCCCCTTGCTGGGGTAAAAGGTAAAACTTTTATTACTAATATTTAGATTAATCTCCCTTAATTATAATATATAAACTAGTTAAAACCTGACTTAACGAGGATACCGCCATATGGTCGGTTGGTAATTATTTAAATTGGTTTTAACCTGACTAAACTGGATACCGCCTGATTGGTCGGTTGGTAATTAATTATTAATTTGACTTAATCTGGATACCGCCTATATGGCTGGTTGGTAATTTTATGCAAAGTTAATATATTATATTAAGGGAGATATCTAAAATAGAAGTAATAAAAGTGGATCCTTTTACCTCAGCATTTTCTTTTATTGTAATTTTACTTTATTTACTTTTCAGCAATTTACTTTTCAGCAATTTACTTTTTAGCAATTTACTTTCAGCATTTACTTTTCAGCATTTAATTTTCAGTATTTAATTTCAGCATTTACTTTCAGCATTTACTTTCAGCATTTACTTTTCAGCATTTAATTTTCAGTATTTTACTTTATGTCTTTTATTTTATTTAAGTTTTTTTACTACCCGTAAATATGTGTCGTAACTAAGCCAATTATCTAGGGTTGTGATGAAATCCAATATCACCGGTTTATAAAGGGTTAAATTATAGTTTGGGTAATTTAAAGGTTTACTTATTAAGTCTTAAGCTTAATGCTTCTTGTTGTCTGATCACCAATAAGATTGATGTGGTAAATTAAAATGAACTAGACATAGGGATTTTAGGTTTCAGCCTTAGACTTAATAGCCCACGATCTTTCTTGAGGATAGATAACCCTTTAATAGATTTCCTTACAGGATAGACATATACCTGTCGGGCGGGGGTAGCCATAATTGGAACTTAAACTTAATGAATCCAGATAATTTGGTTGACATAGACATATGGTTCAATTGGGTTAAACTGGGTATTGCGTCTGACCATCGACATAAGCTTTTGCATAATTTAGTGTTCCAGGTTAGTAAACCGATTTATTAAACAAACATAAAATAACCACTTCATCTTAAAATGATATTGGAAGAAATCACAACCCTAGATACTTTTTATTGAATTTTCTTAAAACCTACTTTTGAACAATTTTATTTACTTGTTTTTAAATTTAGAATCGTCACCATTTCAAATGAATCAAACAACCTGTTAGATACTAGTAATCATTTGACTTCATAAAATTAATAGATTAGATATTAAGTCCTCGTGGGATCGATATTTTATACTACTTGAACGATACGTGCGCTTGCGTTATACGTGTGTTTTACGCCGGTGAAGTTTTTGGCGCCGTTGCCGGGGGCTTATTTATCTTTCACTATTAATTTAGGGGTTAGATACGTTACTTGTATCTAATTTCTTTTTACTTATTGTTTTTGTTTTCTTGTGTTTCAGGTTCTCAGAAACTACATGAGACGAACCAGAATCTTTGAACTCCGATCGCTTGACCCAGAAATTGAAAGAACCATCAGACAGTTGAGAAGGGAAAGGCGAGAAGGCCAAAAAGCTTTAGTCAACATGGAACCTGAACCGTTGGAGGTTGCACCACCAATTCCCATTCGAGACAGAACCATTCCGGTGGTTGACAGACTCATTTCCTGTATTGTACTTCCTCCCTTACCAGCAAATGCATGTGACATCAAAACATGCATTCAGATGATTCAGCAGTCAGTTCAGTTCGGGGGGAATGCTACTGAAGATCCTAATGCCCACATCAGTAACTTCATGGAAGTTTGCGGTACTTTCAACTACAACAGAGCATCAGAAGAAGCAATGAGACTGCGAGTTTTCCCATACTCATTGAAGGACAGAGCTAAAGCTTGGCTACATTCACTACCAGCAGGTTCCATCACAACTTGGAACACTCTATCCACCAAATTCCTTGCAAAATACTTTCCACCGGCCAGAACTGCAAAGTTGAGGAATGACATCACATCCTTTGTACAACAAGATTCAGAATCCCTCTGCGAAGCTTGGGAAAGGTACAAAGATTTGCTCCGGAAATGTCCTCACCATGAGATTCCAAAATGGCTTCAAGTCCAAACATTCTATAATGGACTTTCTGGAATAATGAGAACCACAATTGATGCTGCTGCTGGAGGAGCACTAATGGCAAAAGGAGAAGATCAGGCTTGGGATTTAATTGAAGAAATGGCCAACAATAATTCTTTGTGGCCAACAGAAAGGAGCATGATCCAAAGAATCGCAGGAATTTATGAAGTTGGAGCCAACACAACACTGAATGTCAAGCTGGATATGATTTGCAAAAATCTGGAAACTCTTAACATGAAGGTTAATGGTGGATCCATAAGTTCATCATATAAAAGAGCACCAGAACCAGTTCAGCAGGAAGAGACAGTGAATTTTGTCAACAATTTCAACAGACAGAGGAACAATCCATATTCCAACACCTACAACCCAGGGTGGAGGAATCATCCCAATTTTTCATGGAGCAACAATTCAGGCCAACCGCAAAACTATCCACCACATGAATTCCAACAGCAGAAAAAAAGCCAGGAGCAGGCAAATGAACCAGGAATAACATAAGTGTTGACCCACTTGAAAAAGTTAGAAGCAAAACACGACTCTCAAGCAGCAAGATATGATGCTATGTTTCAATCCCAATCAGCATTAATTCAAAGTCAATCTGCTTCTATTAAAGCAATGGAGAATCAAATGGGACAACTGGCAAATGCTCAGAGTTACAGACCGCCAGGTACCCTTCCTAGCAACACTGAGCCAAATCCAAGAACATGGGGAAGGACAATGTCATGCCATCATGTTAAAAAGCGGTACTGAAATCAACAAAGATGTTAGAGCCAAAACAACTGCTGAGGAAGTTCCAAAAGAAACAAAGCAACAGATGGAGGAAAAAGAAGCAAAGGAAAAAGAACAGATCACTCCACCTCCACCTTTTCCTCAACGTCTTCAGAAGAACAAATTGGACAAGCAGTTTCTCGGTTCCTGGAAATCTTCAAAAGCTGCATATCAACATTCCATTTGCAGAAGCGTTGGAACAAATGCCCACCTATGCCAAAATTCATGAAAGATATTCTTTCACGAAAGCGGAGATTGGGAGATTACGAGACAATAGCATTATCAGAAGAATACAGTGCTATCATTCAGAGGAAACTTCCCCCGAAGTTGAAAGATCCTGGCAGTTTCACTATTCCTTGCGTCATAAGAGAACATAACTTTGGTAAGGCTTTATGTGATTTAGGTGCTAGTGTTAACTTGATGACTTTTTCTTTTTTCAAGATTACAGATTTGAGAAACAATGCCAACTTCAGTCTCACTGCAACTTGCTGATAGAACGCTCGTATTTCCAAGAGGCGTAGTTGAGGATGTGCTGGTCAAGGTTGACAAATTCATTTTCCCAGCAGATTTTATTGTCCTTGATATGGAGGAAGACGCAGACGTGCCAATCATCCTCGGGACCGTTCTTGGCTACAGGTCGAACCATTATCGATGTACAAAAAGAGAACTAACCATGAGGGTACAGGACCAAGAAGTAAAATTCAATGTTTTCAAGGCCATGAATTTCCCAGATGATGAAAAGAAGGAGGAATGTTTCAAACTCGATGTGATACACAGTACCATTCAGAACTCTGATGAAAGACAAAGTTCTACTGACAAACTTAAAAATGTCAATTGCCTGTGGAGCCTAAAGATAAAGCATCTTTTGCACTGAAAGAGCCAATTCTTTCTCTACAAGCAACATAAGAGAAAAAGTTCCACCAGCTCAACGAATTGGAGGAATTTCACAATCAGCCTTTTGAAGATGCCAAATTGTACAAAGAAAAGGGCAAGAAAAGACATGATGAGAAGTTAGTGCGCATACAACTGGAACCAGGGCAGAAGGTACTGTTAAACAAATCAAGGGTGAAATTCTTCCCATGGAAGCCAAAATCACGGTGGTCAGGTCCATTTGTGATCACCAAAGTTTTACCAAATAGAGCCGTTGAGATACATGATCCTGACGCTAACAAAACTTTCAAGGTTAAAAACAAGCGTGTCAAGCACTACCGGGGAGAATCATTTGAGCGACAAAAAGAAAGTGTTACACTTTCAGATCCAGCTTAACGTTCGAGCAGTCACGTCTAGCTGACGACGATTAAACTTAGCGCTCGCAGGGAGGCAACCCATGCAATTTTTGTATATATTGTGATTTGGTGTGATTTAATTTTTGTGTTTTAGTTTTTGCAGATTAAGTCATTTCAAGATGGAAGAAGCTCTCGCAAATCTTCACAAGCAATTTTCTTCTCTACCTCAAAAATCTCTAATGAAAGTTTACAAAGCTCGCTTGGAACGTATGAGGTTACTGACGATCCATGGTGTTCCCAATGACATTCGTTGGGTAATTGAAGCACGAGTCCGATTGGTAGGTGAGTCTTCAGACTCTTTTATTTCACATCTGCCTGGTTTTGGAAGAAGCACATATGCAAAGAAACGAAGAGCTAATCAAATGGGTGTTTGTTACAAATGTGCACGTTGGAATTGCAATACTCGTTGTCGTTCTTTAGGAATGGTGTCTAATAATCGCGAAGACAAAATTAAATTCATTAGGGATGGCTTGAGTAAGGAGTCTTTAGATGATATATCTTCGACTCTTGAGACGCATCCCAGTGGATATGTTCACATAGCCTTTCGCAGATTACATACACAATTTTAAAAAGAAAGACAACAGTTAAGTCTTGGGAATCTGACTCAAAAAGACCATGTTTGCCAATTTATAAGAAAATTGGATGGGAAACTTGTCCTTGACGCATAGACGTTAATCAAGCTCTAATTCTTGTACATATTATATCTATGTCTTTTCCTAATAATTTTGATTTGTTTTGTTGTTTTCTTTTATTTTCTCCGACAGGATCCAGACCTTTTTGACCATATCACGATCTATTTTACTATTTTGTTACTAATCGTCATTTGGAAGATACTTGTGCTATTTTTACTCACCCTTTTCAGTAACTATAAATTCAGCTCGTCAATGCACTTTTGAAGGCATCCTGATTTGAGAAAGAAATACATAAAAACATGGAAGCCACTTCAAGAAGACGAGTTGAAAATATTTGTGTGTTTTGCGGTAGTAGTGTTGGTACTAAACCACAATACATAGAAGCAGTACAGGAATTGGGTCGAGTCTTAGCTGCAAGGAATATGCACTTAATATATGGCGGAGGCAATCTTGGACTTATGGTGATCGTTTCAAAAGCCGTACAGGAAGGAGGTAGTAACGTTTTAGGAATCATCCCAAAACCCTTGGCAGAGGCAAATCTTATTGGATCATCAAACAGAGAGGAACTGATGGTGCCAGGTATGTCTGAACGACTGGTAGAAATGATTAACCGTGCTGATGCTTTTATTGCTTTGCCAGGTGGCTTGGGTACATTGGAGGAAATTTTTATTGTACTATCTTGGGCGAACCTGAACATACATCAGAAACCAATTGGGCTGTACAACGTTGATGGATTTTATGATTTTCTTTGTGTGTTTCTTGATGTTGCCCGGAGAAATGGGTTCATATCAAAACCTTTAAAAGAACTCCTCTTTACTGCCAGAACCGCTCCGGATCTAATTGACCAACTCTTAGCTTATGAAACACAAGTTGACCCTATCATTCAAAGATAAATTGGTCTGGGGACGATCGTGGTAAGAGGCGTCGGGTGTAATCTGGATCTTAACCTTTAAATTCCTGTAGAATTTCAACTAACCAGGTACTATCTTCTAAACTCTTCTTCTACTGTTTAAGACATTGGGGACAATGTCTCATTTAGGTTTGGGGGAGAAAATTAATTGATCAATACCTTGTTTTTAGTTGTGTGTTGTTTTATTTTTAGTCCAAATTTTTTCGAAAAATACAAAAAAAATTGAAATTTTTTCAAAAATTACAAAAACATTTTGTGTTTTTGTATTTTTATTTTGACTAAAAAGGTGAAATTGGTAAGAGATAGCTGAGTAAGGAGTTTCCACTCCTGAGACGTATCTCAAACCTAATTCGAAACAAGTTAATTTTTGTTTATTTCCTTTTGAATTATTTAATTTGTAAATTCTCCATAAAATTGACTAAAATGAATCTTCATATGCTCAGTTGACAGATATTATCAACATACATGGTAACATACGGACATGAGTTAAAATTGAAAAGTTTGTAATATTCAGTGCTCTAGTTTAATTGGAGGAAGCATCTCAAAAAGCAATGGAGTAAAAAAAAAAAAAAAAAACGTCTGAGATCCGAGTTATTAAGTCTGTAAGGGTGTTTTGACACCTAGTGCCCTAAAACCAACTGGTTTGGGAGTCATTGGCCCAAAGCTCGCTACATGGATCAAAGATGCTGCAAAAATATATATATCTGAAGTCTAAGTAATTAAGTCCGTAGGGGTGTCTTAACACCTGGTGCCCTAAAGCCAACTGGTTTGGGAGCCACCGACCCAACACTAGCTACATAGATGGAAGATATTGTATATAAATAAAAAATAGAAAAAAAAATCAAAGAAAAAATCAGAAAAATGAGAAAAATTATTCCATTGCTACCGAAAGGTGTTAAATCTGATAGAACTTTAGGACAAAAATATTACTCTCTTATCAACTGCACTTATGACTGTTGTGGGAAAAATGAGTTGTTTAATATTTTGTTGGCTGTGTATATGAAGAATGGTAAAAATAATCGGAGAATTTACTTATTCTGTAATTTAGAATGAAACAAAACAACTATTGACTTGGAGTAGAAGTTTCACCTGATTAGTCACTAACTTCTTTATTCTATTTTCTCTTGTCTTTTTGCTTTTGTGTGCATTAGTTTTATTATCTTTTTACTTTTGTAAAACGTTTGTGGGTATCGTTGCTGTAAGCCCTCACGAGACTACAACTCGTCCACTAGGGACACCTAGGGGTTTAAAGGCTTGTTGCATATGCTAAATGCAACCGTGATCCCTACGAAAGTGGCTTAGTTTAATTTTATTTTTATTTTGTTGTTTTTTTCGAGGACTAGCAAAATGTTAGGTTTGGGGGGGTGATGAGCGGAAAATATATCAATATTTACCGCCCCTTTAACTTAATATTTTGTTTAGTTTCTCGGGTTTGATGAACGTTTTGATGTGTTTATTTTTTTTTTGCAGATAAAATAATATCGGGTCTCAATGAAATCATTTAGGATGAAATATGGGTCAAATAAGGGTAATTATTGGACTTGATATTTTATTTTGGAGATTGGAAACTTGAAAGGGCGTTTTGACGAAGTGCAGTTTTGGAAATTCCAATTTTGCGCATCTGTCTTATTTTGGACATAACTTTTTACTCAGATATCGGATTGAGCTGATGCAAGTTCCAGATTAACGAAGACTCAAAGATCTACAACTTTGAAAGACAAAATAATTTCTAATTCTGAAGATTTCATGCCCGAAATTGATGAACCATCAAGAAGTGTGTAGTGTATAATTATTAAAGTCACTTTCAATCATTTTCAAAGCAAAAAAAATAACTAATAAAAAAATAATAAAAATTATCAAATCATCACCAAACATGATAAGAGATTAGTGGAGCAATTAATAATGGATTTGGTGGAGCAATTAGTGGAGCAATTAATAATTGATTTGGTGGACGATTTGATGGAGGCAAAATTTTGCCTATAAATACCAAGCCATTTCATTTGTAAAATTCATACTTTCTTTTAAGGAATTCCTTAAGAATACTAAGAAGATTGTATCTTGTTTGTTTATTTACAGCTTTCAGTAATTAATTTTCATTTTTGCACTTTCTTTTCTTTACTTTTCAGTTTTTACTTTCCGCAATTTACTTTTACGCACATTACTTTTCTTTATTTAATTTTCAGTTTTTACTTTTCAGTAATGAGGAGGTAACTCCCCTTTGCTGGGGTAAAAGGTAAAACTTTTATTACTAATATTTAGATTAATCTCCCTTAATTATAATATATAAACTAGTTAAAACCTGACTTAACGAGGATACCGCCATATTGGTCGGTTGGAAATTATTTAAATTGGTTTCAACCTGACTAAACTGGATACCGCCTGATTGGTCGGTTGGTAATTAATTATTAATTTGACTTAATCTGGATACTGCCTATATGGCTGGTTGGTAATTATCATGCAAAGTTAATATATTATATTAAGGGAGATATCTAAAATAGAAGTAATAAAAGTGGATCCTTTTACCTCAGCATTTTCTTTTATTGTAATTTTACTTTATTTACTTTTCAGCAATTTACTTTTCAGCAATTTACTTTTTAGCAATTTACTTTCAGCATTTACTTTTCAGCATTTAATTTTCAGTATTTAATTTCAGCATTTACTTTCAGCATTTACTTTCAGCATTTACTTTTCAGCATTTAATTTTCAGTATTTTACTTTATGTCTTTTATTTTATTTAAGTTTTTTTTACTACCCGTAAATATGTGTCGTAATTAAGCCAATTATCTGGGGTTGTGATGAAATCCAATATCACCGGTTTATAATGGGTTAAATTATAGTTTGGGTAATTTAAAGGTTTATTTATTAAGTCTTAAGCTTAATGCTTCTTGTTGTCTGATCACCAATAAGATTGATGTGGTAAATCTAAAATGAACTAGACATAGGGATTTTAGGTTTCAGCCTTAGACTTAATAGCCCACGATCTTTCTTGAGGATAGATAACCCTTTAATAGATTTCCTTACAGGATAGACATATACCTGTCGGGCGGGGGTAGCCATAATTGGAACTTAAACTTAATGAATCCAGATAATTTGGTTGACATAGACATATGGTTCAATTGGGTTAAACTGGGTATTTGCGTCTGACCATCGACAGAGGCTTTTGCATAATTTAGTGTTCCAGGTTAGTAAACCGATTATTACACAAACATAAAATAACCACTTCATCTTTAAAATGATATTGGAAGAAATCACAACCCTAGATAGTTTTTAATATTGAATTTTCTTAAAACCTACTTTCGAACAATTTTATTTACTTGTTTTTAAATTTAGAATCGTCACCATTTCAAATCAATCAAACAACCTGTTAGATACTAGTAATCATTTGACTTCATAAAATTAATAGATTAGATATTAAGTCCTTGTGGGATCGATATTTTTATACTACTTGAACGATACGTGCACTTGCGTTATACGTGTGTGTTTACGCCGGTCAGATGCCTAGAAATGAACTCAATGCCCCCATTTATAGGCATGCAAGGGTGCATTTGTCGGCACCCTTTGGTTTATGGTGTAACCCTTCTAAAGGTTTTACCCATTCTTTATGTCCTTTGGAGCCTAGAGATGTCTTCTTCAAATTTAGAAGACATGTTCATTCAACTTGTGCCTTTCCCATAATACAGTTCTTAATGGACATGTCTCCCCTACACTTATACTATATATTTAGAGAATTTACAACAAGTTTATAAGAGAAAGTATGCATGAGTCTCTGAAGATAGCACCTGACATCCTTGCCACCTTAAGAATGACAAGTAAGGAAGCACCACTTGGAAGAAGAAACCTAAAAAAAAACATGCAACTCATGCATGAGAGACACATGTAAAGATAAAAGAGACATGCAAACCATTCTCTAAAGGAACGACTAACCGTCAGGTTTTTAGAGCCACATATAGCTAGCTTACCTAAATGGACTCAATGCAGAGGCCAATACCTTAGGGATGAGGCCAAAGTGCCCAATGTTGGTAGCTAGGCTCATCGAAAGAAAACAAGTATAAAAAAGAACACACCACCCGCACCTTCCTTCATCAACACCATCAACATCCAAAACTACATCTCAACCCACGGCTAGTGTACTAGATGTTGGGATTTATGTCCTAGAGTTTCATGTATTGTAAACGGAATTAATTATTGTAATAATAATAAATGCATTATTCATTTTATCAAAGTTGTTTGATTTATATTGCATATTGTCCAATTATTTTGTTTACCTTGATTACTCTTGTACCTTCAGACTTAGTGTATGTTTGATGCACAAGAGGATTTAAGTCTGGAGTTAGTAATCTAAATAATCCATAGAGAGTAAACAAAGAAGGTACTTTATTTGTGGTTTATCTATAGCTGTGGTCCACTCTATACTTGTATGATGACCTTGATCTGGGATCGTTCATGTAGTGACTTGGGAATGCAGACACCTTGTATGATGAGATCATATAGGACTGGACTCAGATAAATATGAATTTCTTTTAATATCTGTTAACCGAAGAAATTTATTTTATCTAATAGATGGTCATATATGGATTCAATCTTAATCCTGAGTGTACTACGAACTCCTGCATGACAGGCTATGTCTTTTGATTTACTATGGTGAGGTTAGTGTTGCATTCCTGGCCAATAACTGTTAGGGTTGGTGCTCAAAGTGTCAATCCGGATCGTATTCATGTCTGATTCATGAATACGAATAATTCATTTTTTTTTCCATAATATTACTTATTTAGGGTAATACTTCTTGCTTTTATATACATATTCGATCTAATTACGATTAGATTGAAACTAAATATGATTTAGTGATATGTATATATTAGACAAAGACCCGATAATATATAATGTAGTGCACACTTACAAAGTAGTTTGTAATTGACATTGGGAAGTGTCACTACTAGAAGTATATTATCAAATACAGTTCCTGGTCAAGATTTACTAACACGGGTCGGTTAGTAAAATCCGCTGAGACCAGTACACGTCGTATATCGAGACTTGGTCTGATGGTTTATCCCAATGAACCATGAGTCTGGGGAGACTTGTATGGACGTGTAGGTGTTTATAATGGATAAACACTGAACGACTCACCGAAGATTTCCTAATAGATGGTACACCAATGTCAATATGGATCTTCTCAGGTTGAGTGAGCATAGTGATCCTTCGACTTGAGGTACCACAGTGGATATATGAGGTATCCTCCACACTTTGATGACAGTCACGTCACCGATCTATTTAGATCAGACCTCCACCTATTCGTTGGGTGTGGACTGATCCTCAGGATATCCTGTATGTATCAAGATAGGATCCGTCAGTTCTATGTACAGAGCATAGGTATTCAATGTGCAATTAGCAATCTGTTAAATCCATGGGCCCGTGGTACACTGTAGAAATAAGTTCTAAGTGTTATTAAGAGATTTCTAATAGAATAGTCGATGAAATTATACATATATAGATTTGACATTTTTATCTATATCTATGGGATAATCCGAATACATGTGACAGATGGATTATACGTATGTGATGAACTCGACCTGTATGATTCAATGAGTTTATCTATGGTCGTCATAATTTACGGGTGGGTAGATTATGGACATGAAATTGGATTTCATGACGGATATGCCTGAATCTATAGAGTCTCACTAATGAAACATACTCGTAGAGCACTAGGGCTACTTTGATAAATAATATTGATTATTTATATATCGTTTAACGGTTAAACGATAAATACACGCTTTAAGGGTTTTTCTGGCTATTTCCTAATTAATGTGTATTTAATTTAAATACTTGATTTTATTGAATTCACATTAATTAATTGTCAAATAAAATATTTGACACTTGTCACAAATATATGTATTATGGAATATTTAATGTAAATATTATACATATATTTGGATATTTATATTTGTAATTATCTAATTATTTAATTATTAAATAATTAGATTAATTAAATATAAATATCTTTTAACTTTAATATGGAAAAACGTAATTGGTATATTTGTGTATATATTAATTAAAATGGTTGACAACTTGATTTTTGGCATATTTAATAATGATTAAATTTTTAAAAATCAAATTCCCATTTTTACCCCTATAAGTCGGCCAACCTCTTATATTTTAAGCTTGGATTTTTTCATTTTGCTTCAACTTTTGGCTTCAAAATAGATTACAAAAAAATGGGTTTGAGAGAAAACCTAAGTGCTAAAGGAGATTTGTGAAGAAAGTCTTGAAAATTAAGGTAATTTCATACTTTTCTTTACTTGAAAATTATTTCTATGCCTTTAGACTTCAACATATGATGTTGTTATATTTTCTCTATTCTCTTGGGTTTGTAAAAAGTTTGTTTGAAGCATGAATGGAAAATGTTAGCATGTGTATTTAGTAAAGAAAACTTATTAAGTGTTATTAAGCTTACTTTTAGTTATTTGATAACTTGATAGCCATTCTAGAATTGCTTAGCCACTCATTAATGACATATAATTGTTCTTGAGTTGTTTCATGGTGGTGAGACTGTTGGAAAATTATGACCCATAGCATCACTATTTGTACAGAACATGGTGTTGTTGTACAAATTAACTATGTGATAAAGGAAATTGCTCTTTTATCATTTGTAATTGGATTACCGGGATAAATAAATGATAAAAGTCCATATGATTAGTTCCAGATTAATAAGATATGAGACAATATTAATCCACTAAGGTTTAATCATTAAAATATCCATAGTCGTAGTATTATCGAGATTGGACATCGATAATGCGGAATAGACTAGTATTGCACTTGTGCGTGTTATGGGAGCATAACATCATAGTTCTCATATATTTAAGTATTGGATACTTATGCAAGTGTAATAGGAGGTTGTGTTTACCGATGGTACGGAAACAGTTTCGCTCTAGATAGACCCCTCGGAATTCCATTGGTAGTATGACTATGTGTCTATGGAAGTCCGAATCAGGGTAGATGTATTTGGTCTTAACCTGAGACTTGCATCGCTAATACTTGCGACAATCAATATACTTTGGTTTTGGTCATCCGGGGCTTTAACAGGTTCTGTGTACGCCTCTTCTAGGTATACTGAGAATCGTAGTGTATTGGGTGTGATGTCAAGATGGAAGTATCACTCCAGTCATATGGAGATGATGATCACGCATGATACAGAACTAGTACTCTTTAGTACTGCAGTCATCGGGATAATATGACTAGGTCATGATTATCCGATTATAAAGACTAGTTACCAGAGATCCGATATATGCTTCGTACGGGGCAGACATAATTCCAGCCCCAGGCCTTGCATGTGACATTCGATACTGGATCGCAATACGCAATACTATGTATACTACGCCTGATATAGATTACATATTCCTTAAAAGAATATTTCTGGAGAATTGGGTAGGCACGGTGCTTTGCTAGAAGCCAACCATGTCTTGTAAATCGGTAAGAACGTGGTACTAGGTACGCACGTATTCGGATATTCCGATGACCAGATTTACTGCCAACATAATCAGGGATCTCATGGGTCGCTTCCCGAAGATTCACCGATGATGTATGACTCGAACATAATTAATCTGGGATTAATTAGATGAGAGAGAAAATTAATCTAGGATTAATTACGGAGAGATTTTATCTGGGATAAAATACTATTTAAAGAGAGAGAACGATTAATTTGGAATTAATCGATAAAATAATATATTCGATATATTAGACGAAATTAGATTTCGACGCGGAATTAAAATTGGATTTTAATTCGGGCAAACGAATTAATTTAGAATTAATTCGCGAGTGACGTGAATAGTAATTTTGCTAGGCATAATTATTTAATTAAATTTGATGTAATTAAGTTGCAACAGAAAATTCGTTAATTTGGAATTAACGAACCCGAGCCCGGAATATGTTTGCGGGCCCACTCGGATTTTGAATTAAAGTGGGGCCCACAAGTCACATCGCAAGTCACCTTTTGTGATGGAAGTCACATCAACTTTGAGTGATGTGGTACAAGTCACTTTTTGAGTGATGGGAGTAGTTGAAAGCAATTAATGCCATTTTCCCTCCAAATGTTTCTTTTGCTTTTTGGAAAAGCATATACCAAAACTTTGTGAGACTTTTGGTATTAGGTTTTTGGAAAACAAAACACAACACTCACTCTCTCTCTTTCTTCTCCATGGCCGAAACTTGGCCTTCAATTTTCTCTCCCAATGTCGTGAGCCTATGGATTATTTGCTTCTTGATTTTGCTTCAAAATCAAAGGTGCTAGCACATCCAAGGAGTCATTCAAAGGTGTTAGGGAAACCTATCATTGAGCTTGGAATTTCATCACTCAAAGCTTGGAGCTTGGAGATCAACTTCAAAGGGGCTTGTCCGAAACTTAAGGAGCAAAATTTTGTGTTCAACGCATCCAACATCCGTTCTTTGTAAGTATGATTCCGCCATTCTTACTTTGTTGTATTCACATATTTCTTGCTTAATTTTATCTTGGTTTGACCTAGAAAACCCAACAGAGACTTGTTTGGTGTAGTAATGATTGAATTAAAGTGTTGAGTTTTATTAATTTGGTGTTAATTGGCCATTTGGATAATTTTGAGAAATTATGGTCCATAACCCTCTCCAAATTTGGGGATTTTCGTATATGTGTTAATTAATAATGTATATATGATGCATATTAATTTTGGTGTTGATTGGACTTGATCTTGAATGGTTTTGAACCAATTTGGACTAAAGTGCAATTCTTGGAAACTTGAGGGACCTCTCGACAATTTGGTGAAAATTATTTTCTTGAATTTTAATTTGTATTTTCATGTATTAGACATGTATCAATCATTATGGTAGTGATTTGGAATCACTTAATTATGTATTTGACAAATTAGGACTAAAATGATCAAAATGTAAAGTTTTGGGGTATTTCTGTAATTACTGAAAAATCTGAATTTTTTTTCAGAATTATGTTTTTATTGTATATTTGATGTATAAATTATTTTATTTCTGATTGGAAATCACCTAAGCTTGTTTTGAACAATCTAGGACTAAAATGATGAAAATGGAAAGTTTTGGGGTCTTATGGTAATTTACTGAAATTATGATTTTTGGGTTAAAGTCTCTGTTTTTGAGTATTGAGTGATTAAAATAAATAATTTTATTTTAATTACCCAAGAAAAATTAAAGAAATGAGAAAATTTGATTTTCCCGCATTCCACTGCGTAACCCGGATATTTTGCCCAAAACCCCAACATTAACTACATATTTTGGAGATATGGTTGAGTGTGTAGCTGAGAACGCTTTACATATATATGGATTTAACTCCTTCTTACGAGAAGCAGAAGAATATCTCTTTTAAGAGTTGATTCGAGACTTGAGCAATTTGAGCGCTCAATTTTTCTAGTACGAATAGAAAGTTTTATATTTATAATTGTTATGAATTAATTGTTCATTATAGAATCAATGGTGCTTAAGAGACAAAATATTTAGAGGGGTTTAACGGACTTTTGACCCGGCTCTATTTATGAGAAATTCATGAAGGGGTATATCCATATGTAATGACTATATCGATGGACACCGAAGTTGTTCGGTTTATTTTATCCATCTACGGTAACATGAGTTTAAATTCAAGTTTTTAATGGAATAACGCGGAGTTAATAATTCGTAATATTTGAATAAAGAGTTTAGTTAATATTTCAGAATTATTGGAGCTCGGAACCGTAGGTCCATTTGGTCCCCGTGCTAGCTCGATTAACTGTAGCAAACCTAATATAATAAGATTGTCTAATTATATGCTCACATTATACTTATATATTATTAATGAGATTAATAATATTTATTGTCACAAATGAAAACTATGTTAAATTAGTTTAACTTAATGTTTTCTTGAATTCTTTGATTATGAGATAATCAAGTTAGTAATAATTATGAGATAATTATTACAACATAATTGAAGGTAATTTAATCATTATTGAGATGGTGATTTTTATTTACCTTGGAGACAAAGCCATATGACTTGCCATGCTCTCCAACTTATTATGTCTATTAGGTGGCATGTATACACCTAATAGTTTTGTCATTAGCTTATCATTTTTATGCTTTGGTTTGGCCTCCACATTTATGTGTTTGCCATTGAAAGAAAGCATTAGATGCTTAATGACAAAGTCCTTGTCTTTAGCATATCATTTCTTATGCTTTGGTATGGCATTCATATTTTTGTGTTGGCCATTGCAAGAAAGCATTAGATGCTTAATGATAAGATTAGTTGGCTTGTGTAAGAGAATATAATCTATACCATTTCTCTCACTTGTAAGGTTAATATTTTTGCATTCTTTCACACAAGTGCAAAAGAGAGAAAAGAAAGAAGAAGTTCAAACATTCACAAGTGTTGTGAGAGTGTTTGAAATTCCAAAAGCCAAACACCATTGTGACATCTTTCTTCTGTAAATTTTTTAGAGTTTAATCTTTGTGAGTGAAGCCCACACTTCAGTTTGTTTGTTTCGAGTCATAGTTTAGAAGATCGAGTGGTTGATCCAAGCGTTGGACATCAAAGGATTGATTTCGGCTACTACAACAAAGGGAGAAGGCAAAGAAAATTTTAAAGATCCATACCGGAGCCGCTGCCCACACAAGCAACTTCCACCGCGCTAAAGAAAGTCGTTTCCAACAATTGGCATCGAGAGCTTATGGTTGAAAAGTTTTCTTAACCCTTCTCATTTTAGTTTTAATAATTTATATGAGATATAGATTATTAAAATGCATGTTGTGATGAGTAGGCACAATTAGATTCATGAGATGACTGGTTTTAATGTTCATATGATGAATGTTTACTTTTGATTAATGTAATGAATGTATTGCGTTGATCGTTATTTTTTCCGACTCTTGTTTTTAGCATTGGAAATGTAAGACTATAAGGTCATATTCTTTCAAGTGTTGTTAGTTAAGACCATAAGGTCATATTCTTTCAAGTGTTGTAAGTTAAGACCATAATGTCATATTTTTTCAAGTGTTGTAAGTTTATTTCCTTTGTAATAAGTTCATTATGTAACCCTATTTGTAACTTGGAGGAGTCGATGCTGCGAAGGACTTTTGATGGAGAAATTTTGCGAAGACTCAACAACACTCCATGGAACAAATTTTGAAGACGAAAGGATGCCTTGGATTTATTATACTAATTAGATTAGTATAGAAAAATAAGTGCCTAGTCAACGTAATTTCAAATCTGATGAATTTTTGAATTTTTTCCCCTGGAAAACAGCGTGCGTCGGGAAGCCAACCTACTTGCGTCGCGACGCCGCGCATTCCAGTTACACCAGTATGCTTCTGGATCAGCTTGCATAGCGACGCATGTAACCTTTCGTCGCGACGCCCACCAGAGCTGGAATTTCATAAGCTACTGGAATTGGGGCGTCGCGACACCCACCAGTTGGCGTCGAAACACCCACATCTGGGTATAAATGTATGTTTTAAATTATTTATTAATATGCAATATAGCCTAGGGTGCCTACTCTTGCATTTTCACATGCCATAACATGTAGACATGCATGATATTCTAGTCATAAAATATGATTTTATGTAATTTAAAAGTTAAATAAGAATATGAGATGCATGCTAACAGATTAATAAGATTAATTGGTTTAAAGGTTTAGAAATTGCGAATTCAAGTTTTAAAAACAAATGGACCTTATGAATACATTATTTTCTTTGGTATATCAGATGGAAATCTGGACGTAAATTCCATAGCCGATTCCGAATGGACGGTAATATGATCTGCACTCGGGATACAATACCACATACATTTGGAATAAATAACGTACTTTTATCAATAAAATGGTTTAATGACATTTGGTCCGTTCGTTGAATTCTAAATTTTAAAACCTATTAGTGGACTAATAATTTAAGAGTTAAATTGATTAGATCACTAAAGAAACTTGATTAAATTAGTTAATTAAGTTAATTGGTTAGTATAGACTAATTAGGATTAGTGAATAAAATTTTAAGAGTTAAAATTGGTTAGATCATTAAATCATCAACTAGTATTAATAAGGTTATGACTTTAGCCGAGCATAATCCAAGATTCATAAGATACTAGTGAGATAAAAACCTTACATTTTAAAATAGTGAGTGGGAGATGGGTATACCACAATATATCCCGCGATCTCCATTGTTATCCATAAACGTGAGATTCAATAGGTGCCTCGAGACGGCTTTGCTTTCGTTCCCCTACGGATGGTGTCCTTTTTGGGTCAATATCAGGTTTGGATTCCGAAAGGATAGAGACTCTAGATGTATCTGGTGATTTGACCTACCATACGACGACACTTCACTAGTTAAGTCCAAGGGTTCCGAAATAATGGGTCACACTCACAAAGGAATGATTAAGTTGTTAATCAAAGCTTTCTTGATCAAAATAATGGTAGTTGATTAATATATGAATAATAGTTATTTCAGATATATTAATCAATTGAGAATGTCTCAGTCTATCATGCGGATACTTGACTTACCCTACGACGACACTTATTTATGGAATGATAGATAACCGTGGCATAGTAATTCTTTTAGGTTTCTAATTCATTATACATTGATCATGCATCATGTTTAAATTTATGCCTAAATATTTGATAATTTTAATATGCGACGAATGAATGTTGAATGCGCATTTATTATTTTTCAGCCATGGCATCTGCAATTATCTCAATTCTCAAACAACAAGAAAAATTAACCGGGGAAAACTATGCTAAATGGAAAAGTGACATGAATTCTATTTTGGTATGCGAAGACCTTAAATTTGTCCTAATGAAGGAATGTCCTCCTGAGCCAGCACCAAATGCTGGCAGATCTGCACGTAATGCCTATAATAATTGGATTAAAGTTGATGAGAAAGCCCATAGCTATTTGATAGCATCCATGTGCGAGGTTATTGATGCACATCATGAGCCTATGGCGACAACATCAATGATTATGTAGTAATTACAGAACATGTTTGGGCAATATTCAGACCGGCAACAACATGAGGCAATAGTCTCTGTATTGACCGCTAGAATGAAGGAAGGCATATCAGTCCGAGACCATGTGTTAAGGATGATGTCTCATCTTAATATGGCTGAAACCCATGGTGCACGTATCAATATGAAAAGCCAGGTGACAATGATCATGTAAACCCTTTCGAAGAGTTTCCTACAGTTTAAAAGCAACTATTCTATGAATAAGTTGACTTTTACATTGACTGAACTGCTAAATGAGCTCACCATGTCCGTCATGATGGGTCATCGTAGGTCCAATGTCGAGGCAAATGTTGCTGAATCTTCTAAATCTATAAAGAAGAAGAAGAAGAAATACAATTGGAAGGCTAAGGCAAAACCAATGAAAAAGAAGAACAACAAAGGATCTAAAGGAACCAGTGCCAAAGGAAAATATTTCCATTGTGAACAAAAAAGGCATTGGAAAATGAATTGTCTGAAATACCTTGTTGAGCTTAAAGAGAAGAAGAATACAGGTAAATATGATTTACTTGTCATTGAGTCTATTTTGCTGGAGGATGATAAATCCATATGGATTGTTGATTCTGGTGCCACTAACTATGTTTGTTGTTCTTTGCAACTACTTGACTCATGGAGGGACCTTACTGAAGGTAGTTTTACCATGATCGTGCTGAGGTTGAGAACCAGTTAGGTAAAAGCATCAAAATTCTACGATCAGATCATGGAGGATAGTACATTGATAGAGATTTCGAGGAATTCTTAGTTGAGCATGAAATTGTTTCACAGCTCACAGCACCTGGAACACCACAACAAAATGGTGTTGCATAAAATAGAAATCGAACCCTACTAGACATTATGAGATCAATGTTTAGATATAGCACTCTACCTAGTTCATTCTGGGGGTATGCATTGCAAACTGCAATGTATATCCTGAATGTAGTTCCTTCTAAGTCTATTCCTAAGACTCATTTAGAGTTATGGAATGGTCGTAAAGCTAGTTTGTGACATTTCCGCATATGAGGGTGTCCAACACATGTGCTAAAGAACAAGACTACTAAGTTGGAACCACATTCACAAGTGTGCCTATTTGTAGGCTATCCTAAGGAAACTATGGGTGGATTCTTTTATAGTTTAGAAGATAATAAAGTATTTGTGTCGACAAATGCTATATTTCTTGAGGAGGACTATATGAGAGAGTTTAAACCTCGAAGTAAAGTGTTACTTGAGAAGTTACTTGCTGGTTCGACTAGTACACCATTGTCAAATGTTGACAAAGACATAACACCTTCTATATATGAAAGTCAGATGTAAGTTTATTAGGATACAATACCACCTAGACGTAGAGTGAGGGTTGTAAGACAACCTGAACGCTATCTAGGAAATGGTGAGGTGCAAGTTGTTGCATATTGTGATGGTATAGATGATCCATTGATCTATCGTAGTGCAATAGAAGATACTGATAAAGAGGAATGACTCAAAGCCATGAACCTCGAGATGGAGCCTATGTACTCTAACTCAGTCTGAGAACTTCTAAACTAATCTGATGGAGTAAGACTCATAGGTTGCAAGTGGATCTACAAGAGAAAAAGAGGAATATATGGGAAAGCACAGACTTTCAAGGCTAGGCTAGTGGCAAATGGTTATACCCAAAAATGAGGGAGTTGACTATGAATAAACTTTCTCGCCAGTAGCAATGCTAAAATCCATCATGATTCTTCTTTCTATTGCCGCATATTATGACTATGAGATTTGGCAAATGGACGTCAATACTGCATTCTTGAATGGAAATCTTGATGAGAGTATCTATATGGTACAACCAGATGGGTTCATTACCCAAGCTTAAGAGAAAAAAGTTTGCAAGTTTCAAAGGTCCATTTATGGACTTAAGAAAGCATCTAGATCTTGGAACATAAGGTTTGATTCTATGATCAAGTCTTATAACTTTGAGCAGAATATCGATGAGCCTTGTTTCTATAAGCGCATCATTGATGGTAATGTGATTTTCCTTGTGTTATACGTTGATGATATTTTACTCATTGGGAATGATGTAAAGATATTATCGAACGTGAAAATATGGCTAGCTAACCAATTCTAAATGAAAGATTTGGGAGAGACAGGTTATGTACTTGGGATCCAGATCATTTGGGATCGCAAGAAACGACTGTTAGCAATATCTCAAGCATCCTATATCGACAAGATTCTTGTATGATTTGGTATGCAGAATTCCAAGAAAGGTAATTTACCTTTCATGTATGGAATTCATTTGTCTAGGAATAGTCTCCTAAGACACCTCAAGAAGTTGAGGAGATGAGACATATACCATATACTTCAGCAGTTGAAAGTCTTATGTATGCTATGTTATGCACGAGATCAGACATCTGTTTTGCAGTGGGGTAGTCAGTAGGTTTCAATCCAACCCAGGATTAGATCATTGGGTAGCAGTGAAATATATTCTCAAGTATCTTCAGAGAATGATAAATTATATGCTTGTATATACAAGTCGGGATATGATTCTGAGAGGATATACTAACTCTGATTTTCAGACATATGTCGATTCTAGGAAACCAACATCTGGATCAGTGTTCACCCTAGTGTTAGGGATATGCCCTATACCCAACTTGTGGATGAGCTATATGTACATGTATTTGTAATATTTTCATTAATTAATAAAATGTCAATCTTTATTATATGTGTCTTACATAACTTATATGAATCATCAACACTGTAATAAAGCCCTTGGAGTAATAAGACGATGGCTTCCACACCTTATGAGAATCATTACTATTAAATGTTCCTAGTTATAGTTTTGTGAGTAATCTGGGCGTTCACAAAACGGAGAGACTAGCATGATGATATGATCCGCCCTTAAGTGGGGTAGTCGATCTCATAGGCTACTAGCGGAGATCCGTCCGCTTGGTGTATCACATGGATGCATGAGTTGCTCGTGTCCATCGAACTGACCGTCGAAAGTTTTCATATGGAGTGTTTATCCCATGTGTCTGTGAGAACTTTCATGTATCGATTATATGACTAGTCCTTAGACTTGAGGTCTTTACAATCTTATGTGTGGATCAAATAACTTTGACATTCTCCTTCCCCGGTTCAAAAGATCTGGTCATAAGGGTATGATTGGGTCATTTGTTGAAACACATGAAGTTTGTAAAGATACAACAGAGAATCGCCACTCTCTCACTCTCTCAGATAATATTTTCTTATAAGAGTAGTATTCCAGTTCGCGGGTTGATATGTGTGATCAATGCTTGAGACTGTGGCCACAGCGGAAGAATCATGTGAGATTCTTGGGGCAAGATTCATGACACTATCAACATCATACATTTGACCATATGGGTAGACACTTTTCGTACCCTAGGTCAATAGGTGGAGATACAGTGAGGCGAGGGACCGTATCATATGTAAATCGCATACATAATGGGTATATATATCTTTCCTTCTCATTTGGGGGCCTTGGCATGTTGCTAGATGTTAATCTTGGTCATTGAAATCGAACGACCATCTGATCGGAGGATAATTTATGTTCGATTAAATTATCACGATTCATTTCTTGTCCAACTTGAGGGGAACCCAAAAGGTCACACACAACAAAGTCGAAATCAATGGTTAACAGTGCACAGTACATATTTAACAGCATATATGATTGTTGTAGGAATTGTTCATAAATGGTTTAATGTGTTTAATTATTGAACAGATCATTTATGAGATTCCATAGTGGCTTAGGGATTGGTGAATGACGATAGAGGCACTTTGGGAAATGGAAAAAATAGATTAATTTTTTTACTATTCACATGAATAGTAATGCGTGAATAGTAAATTTTTTATTTATTTAATTTATTTATTTGTTTTGAATTCTAATTCGGCCCAAACTCTTATTAAGGTTTTATAATCTCATTAAACCACTAAATTAAGATCCAATGGCTAAGATTAAATTGGCTTTTATCCCACATCGGATTCTTAATTAATTTTGTTGTCTTTGGAGCACTATATAAACCCAAAGAATTCTTCACAAATTTTTGCACCAAACCTTTCAAATATTGGGTTTATATAAGTGAGCAACTCTAAAGTTTTAAGATTAAGCCACTGATTTTAAGGATCCTTAAGTCTAATTGACTAGAGGAACCTCGAGTTAAATGTTTTGAGGTATTTGCATAGGCTAGCACCAATGGAAAAATGCATGTGCACTCAAGGCGTAGTCTTGCCGTCGAGTTTTGGCTTTTGTGTGTGCATCTTTGGAGGCCACACACTTGGGTGGCTCTTTGGAACGTGGAAGAGCTTGTTGAGTTCGAGAAAAGCTTGTAGATTGGACGGAGGACTGGAGGAGTCTACGGTCAAGTAAGTCTTT
This sequence comes from Zanthoxylum bungeanum, assembly GCA_019454045.1. Taxonomy (NCBI): domain Eukaryota; kingdom Viridiplantae; phylum Streptophyta; class Magnoliopsida; order Sapindales; family Rutaceae; genus Zanthoxylum; species Zanthoxylum bungeanum. The sequence continues at coordinate 97,417 of SKCR01036893.1, read as the reverse complement.
TTCTTTCTTTATTTTAATTAGAGTTCTTATGATAGTTAGCATGTTTAGGTTTATGTTCTTTGCATGTTTTATGAGTTTTATGCTTAAAATATATAATAACATGCCTAGGCTTGTAGAATAATCAAAACAAATGGGTATTGGGAAAAAGGGAAAGCGGCATCATAATTTTAATTATTTATTTTTCTGTTGCGCACTCGCGGCCGCTTCCCAACAGTGGTATCAGCGAGCCGTTTTTGTTTTGATTAGTTCTCATTCATTTGAAATCGAAATTGGGTGTTTAAAATCTCGTTGGAAAGATAACACCCTGAACTTAATTTTAGGTACAAGTTTTGCATGATTTGGTTAAGATTTGAATTGTGAAATTGCATTTAAAGTTCACGCGTCTACAGAAAAATATGAATAGTAAATTTATTCGAATAAAATAAAATACAATATCATAATTAAATATTAATCAGAGTTATTTATTGCCTAAAATAATTCCAAAATATTAAAACTCATATGCTTGATGATTCTATGTATGATTAGAATTGGCATGATTATTTTAGGGTGCAAGCATCTAGAGACTTTCTAAGAAATAGAGAGTGTATTGCTTATCCCTTAGCTAAGTAATTATTCCGTGATGAACTTAGAGATTTATTACCTTTAAGTCTAATAAATATAAATCACTTGTTTATAATAAAAAAAACATTATAAAATATACAAGTGGGTTGGGACCAAGGGGTTAATAAAACTTTCCAAACTAAAGTTAATTTAACCAAATGTATTACTAGAGTTAGATAATGATTTGGTGTCTTCCTTCACTCACTACCTTTTTATAGCCAAAAGGAAAAGCTGTGAAGACATTAGATAATCATTTACTCAAAGCTTACCTTAAAGCATATTTAAAGTGTTGGACTAATTTGGAGGATCTATTGTTTATTCCTGTCACCAAGGCAATAAGAGCCTAAGAGGTAAGGGTATTTAAGAGAGTTCGCCCCACCATCTCTCTCTGGGGAATTTTCAATGGAGGAATCCATTTGACAGTTATTCACTTAAACTTGCTAAAATCCTCAATAATAATTTAAGTCTAAAATTTTCCTCCCATTGTAAAGTATAGACCCAAATGGCTTAAACTGTATTGGCAGGACTAGGCTTTACCAGACTGACCAATACCAATTTGTCCCTAAATCGTACTATTGACAATGGTTTGACTTTTCTGAGTCATAAGACTCAGCGACCCTTAGGCGTGGTCTTATAACTTAGTGGCAAAGATTGGGTGTCCACATGGACTAGCATAAGCTATGGCATATTTGATTGCCCAACCCAATGATGAAGGAATTGTGATTTATATCATGAATTGGTTGGGAACCTACCTAATTATCGTATTTTATAACGACCGGCCCTAGTCGGAGTTATGAATTGATGATAATGAGATCCTTGGCCACAAGAAATCCATCATATTGAGGTTGATGAGATTTGCTTAAAATTTTAAAACAATTGAGTGGGAGCAAATTCATAATATTAAAAGCCCATGTTATTATGAAACATTAATGAAAACATATTCCTAATTTTAACTTTCTCTCTTAACAGGTGGGTTAAAATATTTCACAAACATTCAAATGGAAAATAGAGTATCACTTCGTTCCATCCTTGATGAACATAAGCTCAAAGGGGACAACTACAATGACTGGTTTAGAAATCTTAAAATTGTCTTACGACAAGAAAAAATTTTATATGTTCTTCAAAGACCGTTTCCCCTTGAACCCGCAGAAGATGCTGACCAAAATACATTCGATGCTTGGAAGAAACACGTCGATGATGATGAGCAAGCAGTTTTCATAATGCTTGGCTCTATGTCGGACGAACTTTAGAAAGCTCACGAAGATATGGATGCTCAAACCATCATCTTTCACTTGAAGGAGTTGTATGCAACTTCCGTTCATACCGTGAGATTCCAAGTGTCATGTGCCTTATTCCAAACAAGGTATAAGGAATGATCTGTTAGTGGACATGTGCTTAAGATGATTGGCCACATTGAAAAATTGGCCAACCTCGGGTTCATCATGGATCATGAGATATGTCAGGATCTAATTCTTCAGTCCTTACCAAAAGAATTCTCTAACTTTATTATGCAGTTTCATCTGTCTGATAAAGAAGCTACTTTAGCAGAATTGCACAATCTGATAAAGCAAGCAGAGAAGGACTTGAAATCGGAGCTTAAAACCTCCGTCATGATTACGGGTACGGACCTGATGCAACGAGGCCCAAAGAAAAATAAGGGCAAAGCCAAGGCTCCAGATCACCTAAAGCCCAATGGTAAGGTGGAGATGAAAAAGGGAAAGTGGAAATGTTTCTTTTGTGGAAAGAATGGTCATTGGAAGAAAGACTGCAGATCCTTGAAAGCCAAGGAAGCTAGGGAAGCCCAAGAGGCCAAGAAGCCCAATGCTTCAGGTATGTTGTATATGATTGAACTATATTCTCAAAACTATGAACCTTCTACTTGGGTGCTTGACACCGTTGTGGGACTCACTTGTGTAACAATGTGCAGGGCCTGAAAACAGTAGGAGACTCCTTCATGGGGAGGTTGACTTACACATGGGTAATGGAGCAAAACTGGCTGCATTGTGCGTGGGGACTTATTCATTAGTTTTGCCGAATGGTTTAGTTTTAGACTTAGAAAAGATTGTGTTTATGTACATTCTCTAGTAAAGAACATCATTTCAATTTCTTCTTTATGTAATAAAGGCTTTTCATGCCTAATAAGTTGTAATGAATGTTCTATTTATTTCAATAAAATAAAATATGGAGATGGTATTTTGAATAATGGTATCTATGTCTTACAAACTAACAAAGAATGTTCAATCTCTAATATATACAACGTTAACTCGAATAATCTCAATGAATCACTTCTATGGCACAGTCGCTTATGTGATATCAATGAAACAAGATTAACTAAGTTCATAAGGATGAGTATTTCAGACCCTTCAAATATAAACCTTATGGAACTTATGAGTCTTGTTTACTTGGTAAAATGACCAAATTACCCTTCAAAGGTAAATGACAACGTGCAGCGGAGACATTAGAACTCATACACTCTGATGTATGCGGACCAATGTCAGTCACCACTAGAGGTGGATTCTCCTACTTTATTACCTTTATCGATGATCACTCGCGATATGGGTATGTGTACCTTATGCGGTACAAATCTGAAGCCTTTGAGAAATTCAAAGACTTCAAAGCTGAAGTAGAAAACCAGCTTAATAAAAGTATTAATTCACTAAGGTCTGACCGATGTGGTGAATACTTAAGCAACAAATTTCAAGATTACTTGAGAGAAAATGGCATTGTTTCCCAGTGGACTCCTCCGGGAACTCCACAACATAATGGGGTCTCCGAAAGGAGAAATCAGACATTATTAGATATGGTCTGATCAATGATGCCAGACACGGATCTACCTCTTTCATTTTGGGGTCTAGCTTTAGAAACTGCAACACTACTACTAAACCAAGTTCCTTCCAAGACTGTTAGTCAAACACCATATGAGTTATGGTCTGGGAAACGTCCTAGTCTTAGTTATCTAAGAGTTTGGGGATGTGACACATATTCAAGCTCACACAAACTAACAAATTGGATGATAGGGCAGTTAAATGTAAGTTTGTAGGATATGCCTTGAACTCAAGAGCATATGTGTTCTACGTCCCAATGAACAAAGAATATTTGTCTCACGAAATGCTAAATTTCTAGAGAATGAATTCCTTCTCAAGAAATATAGTGGGAGTAGACTTGACCTTGATGAGGTACGAGAAGAACAAACTAACATAGAACTAAACCCCAGGCCCCTCAAAAGGGCAGCGACGGAACAACCACAAGGTTATGAACTCAGAAGGTCTGGTAGGGAAAGACATGAGCCTGAAAGATATGGTTTCCATATTGATGAGGAACATGATCAGGTCATTGATAATGATGATCCCACCAGTTATGACGAAGCAATGCGTGACATTGATTCAGTCAAGTGGCTTAAGGCCATGAAATCCGAAATAAACTCTATGTATCAGAATCAAGTCTGAGACTTGGTAGATGCACCTGAAAGGATAAAACCCATAGGCTGCAAGTGGATTTAAAAGCGTAAAACTGATGCAGAAGTCAACATCCAAACCTATAAAGCTAGGTTGGTGGCGTAATGTTATAGACAAATCCAAGGAATTGACTATGAGGAAACCTTCTCGCCTGTTGCAATGATAAAGTCCATTCGAATTTTACTAGCACTAGCTGCACACTTTGATTATGAGATTTGGCATATGGATGTCAAAACAGCTTTCCTTAATGGGAACCTCGTAGAGGAAGTCTATATGACACAACCTGAGGGGTTTGCATCTAAGGATGATCATAATAAAGTATGCAAGCTTAAACAAGCCTCCAAAAGTTGGAATATATGATTTGATGAGACAATCAAAGAATTTGACTTCATCAAAAATGTAGACGAGCCTTGTGTTTACATGAAAAATAGTGGGAGTGCTGTTGTATTTCTTGTATTATATGTCGATGACATATTAATCATCGGGAATGATATTCCCATGATGCAAGCCACCAAGCAATGGTTATCTCAGAATTTCTCCATGAAAGATTTGGGAGAAGTCCCTACATCCTCGGCATTAAGATCTACCGTAATAGATCTAAAAGGTTGTTAGGACTTTCTCAATCTACGTACATAGATAAAGTTTTGAAAAGATTCAAAATAGAAGATTCCAAAAGAGGTAATTTACCTACTTGTCATGGAATCAAATTATCTAAGGAGCAATATCCACATACTCCTTCAGATAGAGAGCGTATGAGTAAGATCCCTTATGCTTTAGCAATAGGATCGATCATGTACGTCATGCTATGTACAAGACCTAATGTCTTTTATGCTCTTAGCATAACGAGTAGGTATCAGGCAAATCCTGGTGAGCAACACAGGGCAGCTGTCAAAACAATCCTCAAGTATCTGAGAAGAACTAAGGATGTGTTTTTGACATACGGAGATTGTTCTGAGATGAAAGTCATTGGTTACTGTGATGCGAGCTTTCAAACTGACTTGGATGACAGCAGATCGTAAATAGGATATCTGTTTACTTTGAATGGTGGTGCTGTCAGTTGGAAAAGCTCAAAGCAGTCAACTACAGCGGACTCCACCACTGAAGCTGAGTATATTACATCATCTAAGGCAGCTAAAGAAGCAGTCTGGATAAAGAAGTTCATCACGGAACTGGAAGTGCTTCCTGCGATAAAGAATGGCATCACGATGTACTGTGCCAACATGGGCGCCATTGCTCAATCAAAGGAACCAAGGTCCCACTAGAAATCCAAGCATGTACTCAGGCGATTTCATCTCATCAGGGAGATTGTTGAGAGAAAAGAAGTTTTTATAGAGAAAATACCCACAGAAGATAATCTTGCAGATTCTCTGACTAAAGGGTTGACTCAACAAAAGCATGATAGGCACACCCGAGAGTATGGTGTCCAGATTCATATTAGTTGGTTATAGTGCAAGTGGGAGATTGTTAGGGATATGCCCTATACCCAACTTGTGGATGAGCTATATGTACATGAATTTGTGGAATCGCCACTCTCTCGTATAATATTTTCTTATAAGAGTAGTATTCCAGTTCGCGGGTTGATATGTGTGATCAGTGCTTGAGACTGTGGCCACATCGGAAGAATCATGTGAGATTCTTGGGTTAGCACGATTCATGACACTATCAACATCATACCTTTGACCATATGGGTAGACACTTTTCGTACCCTAGGTCAATAGGTGGAGATACAGTAAGGCGATGGACCGTATCATATGTAAATCGCATACAGAATGGGTATATATATCTTTCCTTCTCATTTGGGGGCCTTGACATGTTGCTAGATGTCAACCTTGGTCATTGAAATCGAACGACCATCTGATCGGAGGATAATTTATGTTCGATTAAATTATCACGATTCATTTCATGTCCAACTTGAGGGGAACCCAAAAGGTCACACACAACAAAGTCGAAATCAATGGTTAACAGTGCACAGTACATATTTAACAACATATATGATTGCTGTAGGAATTGTTCATAAATAGTTCAATGTGTTTAATTATTGAACATATCATTTATGAGGTTCCATAGTGGCTTAGGGATTGGTGAATGACGATAGGGGCACTTTGGGAATTGGAATAAATAGATTAAATTTTTTTTTACTATTCACGTGAATACTAACACGTGAATAGTAAATTTTTTTTATTATTTAATTTTGTTAGTTGTTTTGAATTCCAATTCGGCCCAAACTTTTATTAGGGTTTTATAATATCCTTAAACCACTAAATTAAGATCCAATGGCTAAGATTAAATTGGCTTTTATCCCACATCAGATTCTTAATTAATTTTGTTGTCTTTGGAGCACAATATAAACCCAAAGAATTTTTCACAAATTTTTACACCAAACCTTTCAAATCTTGGGTTTATATAAGTGAGCAACTCTAAAGTTTTAAGAGTAAGCCACTGATTTTGAGGATCCTTAAGTCTAATTGACTAGAGGAACCTCGAGTTAAAAGTTTTGAGGTATTTTCCTAGGCTAACACCAAGGGAAAAATACCCTTGCACTCAAGGCGTAGTCGTGCCGTCGAGTTTTGGTTTTGGTGTGTGCATCTTTGGAGGCCACACACTTGGGTGGCTCTTTGGAACGTGGAAGAGCTTGCTGAGTTCGAGAAAAGCTTGTAGATTGGAGGGAGGACTGGAGGAGTCTACAGTTTAAGTAAGTCTTTTTCTTTCTTTATTTTAATTAGAGTTCTTATGATAGTTAGCATGTTTAGGTTTATGTTCTTTGCATGTTTTATGAGTTTTATGCTTAGAATATATAGTAACATGTCTAGGCTTGTAGAATAATAAAACAAATGAGTCTTGGGCAAAAGGGAAAGCGGCATCATAATTTTAATTATTTATTTTTCCGCTACGCACTCGCAGCCGTTTCCCAACACCTAGGTGGTGGGGCTATAGTATGGAGGAGCATTAAGCAATCTTGTATTGCTCACTCTACCATGGAGACTGAATATGTAGAATCTTGTGAAGCAGCTAAGGAAGTAGTCTGGCTCCGTAAGTTTCTGGCAAATATGGAAGTTGTTCTAGATATGGATAAACCACTCACACTTTATTGCGATAATTATGGTGCAGTGGCGAACTCCAAATAACCAAGAAGCCACAAGAGAGGTAAGCATATTGAGAGGAAATATCACCTTATCAGGGAGATAGTGCAGAGAGGAGATGTCGCTGTCACGCCATCAGCAGACAACTTGGCTGATCCGTTTACAAAGACCTTATCGGCTAAAGTGTTTGAAAGTCACCTAACGGGTTTATGATTACATGACATGTCCCATTTGCTCTAGTCTAAGTGGGAGATTTTTGGGATTTATGTCCTAGAGTTTCATGTATTGTAAACGAAATTAATTATTATAATAATAATAAATGCATTATTCATTTTATTAAAGTTGTTTGATTTATATCGCATATTGTCCAATTGTTTTTTTACCTTGATTACTCTTGTACCTTCAGACTTAGTATATGTTTGATGCACAAGAGGATTTAAGTCTTGAGTTAGTAATCTAAATAGTCCATAGAGAGCAAACAAAGAAGGTATTTTGTTTATGTTTTATCTATAGCTACGGTCCATTCTATACTTGTATGACGACCTTGATCCGGGATCGTTCATGTTGTGACATGGGAATGAAGGCATCTTGTATGATGAGATTAATAGGACTAGACTCAGATAAATATGAATTTCTTTTAATATCTGTTAATCGAAGAAATTCATTTTATCTAATAGATGGTCATTTATGGATTCGATCTTAATCCTGAGTGTACTACGAACTCCTGCATGACTAGCTATGTCCTTTGATTTACTATGGTGAGGTTGGTGTTGCATTCCTGGCCAATAACTATGTATTTTGGGGATATGGTTTGGTGTGTAGCTGGGAATATTTTACATAGATATGAATTTCACTCTTTCTTACGAGAAGCAGAAGAATATCTATTTTAAGAGTTGATTCAGGACTTGAACAATTTGAGCGCTCAACTTTTCTATTACGAATAAAAAGTTTTATATTCATAATTGTTATGAATTAATTATTTATTATAGAATCAATGGTGCTTAAGAGACAAAATATTTAGAGGGGTTTAACGGACTTTTGACCCGGCTCTATTTATGAGATATTCGTGAAGGGCTATATCAATATGTAATTACTATATCGATGGACACTGAAGTTGTTCGGTTTATTTTATCCATCTACGGTAACAGGAGTTCAACTTCGAGTTTTTAGTGGAATAACGCGGAGTTAATAATTCGTAATATTTGATTAAATAGTTTAATAAATATTTCAGAATTATTGGAGCTCTGAACCGTAGGTCCATTTGGTCCCCATGCTAGCACGATTAACTGAAGCAAACCTAATATAATTAGATTGTCTAATTATATGCTCACATTATATTTATATATTATTAACGAGATTAATAATATTAATTGCACAAATGAAAACTATGTTAAATTAGTTTAACTTAATGTTTTCTAGAATTCTTTGATTATGAGATAATCAAGTTAGTAATAATTATGAGATAATTACTACAACATAATTGAAGGTAATTTAATCATTATTGAGATGGTGATTTTTATTTACCTTGGAGACAAAGCCATATGGCTTGCCATGCTCTCCAACTTATTATGTCTATTAGGTGGCATGTATACACCTAATAGTTTTGTCATTAGCTTATCATTTTTATGCTTTTGTATGGCCTCCACATTTATATGTTTGCCATTGAAAGAAATCATTAGATGCTTAATGACAAAGTCTTTATCTTTAGCTTATCATTTCTTATACTTTGGTATGGCATTCACATTTTTGTGTTGGCCATTGCAAGAAAGCATTAGATGCTTAATGACAAGATTAGTTGGCTTGTGTAAGAGAATATAATCTCTACCATTTCTCTCACTTCTAAGGTTAACATTTTTGCATTCATTCACACAAGTGCAAAAGAGAGAAAAGAGAGAAGAAGTTCAAACATTTACAAGTGTTATGCGAGTGTTTGAAATTCCAAAAGCCAAACACCATTGTGACATATTTATTCTCTAAATTGTTTAGAGTTTAATCTTTGTGAGTGAAGCCCACACTTCGGTTTTTTGGTTTCGAGTCATATTTCGGAAGATCGAGTGGTTGATCCAAGCGTTGGACATCAAAAGATTGATTTCGACTACTACAACAAAGGGAGAAGGCAAAGAAAATTTTAAAGATCCATACCGGAGCCGGTGCCCACACAAGCAACTTCAGCCGCGCTAAGGAAAGTCATTTCCTACACAAGGTCCTCCGCCAACCCAAAGACCAGGCTATAGTACTACCAACCCACCTACTTTGTTTCGACGAATTACTAACCATAAGGCTCGAGAACGCTGAGAACTAGGGTTTTGTTACTATTGTGATGAAAACATCACCCAGGACATCGTTGTGCACGGCCTCATCGTTTTATGATGGAAGACTCCCCCAAATGACAAAGAGTGACACGACGGTTCCTCAAGGCACAACCTATAGCAACACCATACCCAAAATCCATTTCCATGCTATTTCCGCCTCTGAGCATCCGCAAACCATACGCATACTGGACAAATACAAAAATAAAAAGGTCGTGATTTTAATTGATGGAGGTAGAACACACAACTTCGTGGACCAGTCTGTAGTCCAAAATTTGGGGATACCAAAAGTCAAGCCAAAAGGTTCTAGGTTATGGTCGCGAATAAAGAGCATAAAGAATACACCAAATGCTGCCTAGCTCTTACACTCGTCATACATGGACTTGCAATCACAACAGATTATTATGTATTTCCAACTGCCACATGTTAAGTGGTTTTGGGCATTCAATGGCTAGAGACATTGGGACCTATTGAGATGGATTACAAGAAGTTGACTATGACTTGTCAGCTACATTCAGCTGAAGGTGTTTTCTAAATACCTATATGTCTATCTCCAATATATTCCCTTAGTATGTGATACTTTCTTTGAATGTGTTTGGAATTCTGGTGTGACCTTGGTTCCTTGGCCAGTGATATAGCCCTATTATTGTTGTAGTTCAAAGGGAACACTCCTTCACTGGTTGGAATCACACATAGTTATGTAATGAACTTATTTATCCAAACTGCTTCCTTCGCCGCTTCCGAAGCTTCTATGTATTTTACCTCAGTAGTGGAGTCCACAATAGTGGATTACTTGACGCTCTTCCAACTGACTGTTCCTCCATTACATAAGAAAATGAATCCAGAGGTTGACTTATAATCATCATTATCTGTCTGAAAGTCAGAGTCTGTAAACCCTTCCACTTTCAGTTCTGGTGATCCGTAAGACAATATCATATCATTAGTTCTTCTTAAGTACTTGAGAATTGCCTTGACTGCTATCCGATGACTTTCTATTGGATCGGACTGGAATCTGCTTGGTACACTAACATCAAATACGATGTCTGGTCTTGTACACAATATGGCATACACGAGATTACCTATGGTAGAAGCATATGGTACTTGACTCATGTATGATCTTTCTTGAGGTGTCTTAGGGCTCATCGATCTAGATAGATGAATTCCATGACTACAAGGCAACAAACCTCTCTTAGAGCCCAACATATTGAATCTCTTGAACACCTTTTCTATGTACAGACTTTGGGACAAACCAATTATTCTTCTTAATATATCTCTATAGATTCTTATGTCAATAATGTAGGTTGCTTCTCCTAAGTCTTTCATTGCAAATGTTTTGGATAACCAAAATTTGACCGAAGTCATCACAGTAAAATCATTTCTCAATAGTAATATGTCATCCACATATAATTTTAAGAATGTTATGGCGCTCCCACTGACCTTTTGTAAACACATGGCTCATCTATATTTTTAATGAAACCAAACATTTTGATTGCATCATCAAATTGTAGATTCCAACTCCTAAATGCTTGCTTTAGACCATATAAAGATCTTTCCAACTTACATACTTTATGACTATCATATTTAAATGTAAAATCTTTTGGTTGTATAAATTTCTTCCTCAAGAAATCCATTTAGAAACGTTATTTTTACATCCATTTGTCAAATCTCATAGTCAAAGTAAGCTGCTATAACTAAGAGAATTCTAATATTTTTTTAGCATAGCTACTGGCAAAAAAGTCTCCTTATAATCAAATCATTGTTTCTGAGTATATCATTTTGCCACTAGTCTAGCTTTATAAGTCTCTACTTTTCCATCCTTTCTAATTTTTTTCTTGAAGACCCATTTACACCCAATAGAACTAATTCCTTCAGGAGGTTCAATAAGTGTCCATACTTGATAAGAATACATGGATTTCATTTCAGAATTTATAGCTTCAAACTATCTAGAAGAGTCAATGTCTGACATTACTTCTTCGTAGTTTCTTCGGTCATCAACATGGACCACTTCACCGATCATAAAAGATTCAAAATCTTGTTGATTGACTATGGTGTATCTCAGTGGCATACGAGATTCCCTAAGTGACCTACAAAGTGGTTGTGTTTCTTGAGGTCCTTTTTGTTCTACTTGTTCTGGTTCTTTCTGAGGCAAGTCAATTCATTTTTCAGAATTCTCTTCTTGAGAAACTTCCTCTTCTAGGTCCTCTTCTTTCCCTGTACTTCCTTCTTGAACCAAACAGTCCTCAAGGAAAGTAGCATTCCTACTAACAATTATCTTGTGATCAGAGGGAATGTAGAAGTAGTATCCCATCGAATCCTTGGGATATCCAATGAATTGACATTTTCCAGATCTCGAGTTTAGTTTTTTTGTAAAGACTTTCCTTACATAATCTAGACTACCTCAAATCTTCAAATATCCTAAATTAGGACGTTTCTCATACTATATATCATATGGGGTTTTGTGCGGATTTGGTAGGAACTTTATTTAGAACATGCAAGGATGTTTGGAGAGAAAATTAAAATTACCTACAAGCAATATCAAGTAACAACTATATCCAAGATGAGGTGCATTGGGTAATCGCCTAAATATGTGGAAATAAAAATCTTTACTGATTTTATGCTACTAAGCTTGTATAAATGCAAGTTTCTAAACAATAAGCATATATAAAATTAAACTTGATATAAGTAAAGAGTTTAGGGATAGAGAAATTGACATCGATGATTTATAGTGGTTCAACCAACAATGTCTATGTCCACTCTCCTAAGCCGCGCTTGAAGATTTCCACTAAGTTGATTCATAACTTACAACAAGTTTTCCCTGACTCACCCGCAACCAAGAGTTTTGTTCACTACGTTCACTCCAAACCTCTTACATTGCATTTTCTCAATAGGCTTACTCACAAACCCTTAAAAATCACTTTTTTTTAATATACTCACTCACAAAAGGATTTCACAACCTCAAGTGTTTGAATATGAAGATTAAAAAAATATCATTTGGGCACTCACAAAGATAATGAATATTCAAGATGTGAGTTGCTTACCCAAGTGTTCTAAGCTCACTATTAATAATATGAAGGTGTAGTGTGTGAGCTTGATGTATGGGAGTATATGATGATGAAAGTTTAGTAAACTCTCTGTTTTTGCCTTAGTAGAAATTGTATAAATGTTCAAAGCTCGTACAAAAATGAATTTGGGGCTCAATATATAGTGAAGGTGTAAACTGCCCCAACAACTCTATCTGAGACCGGTATGTCGGTCTCCATACATTGGTATGCCGATATGGAAAAAGCAATAGCTATATTACCGTTTGAAAATATAAATGTTACACCATTGTATTGACTGGTATGGTGGCCGGTATGCCGGTTGGATGATCAGTATCATGACTAGTATAAGGTATGCCAGTTTCTGAGAGCATGTAATAATTAAGCTCATCAGTATGGATATCGATATGAGCACCGATATGGTTGATCAACGAAAAATATATCAATATTTACCGCCCATTTTACCTAATATTTTGTTTATATATATCTGAAGTCTGAGTAATTAAGTCCGAAGGGGTGTCCTAGCACCTAGTGCCATAAAACCAACTAGTTTGAGTGTCAATGACCCAAAGCTCGTTACATGGATGAATGATATTGTATATAAATAAAAAAAAAATTATAAAAATCAGAAAAATATTCCATTGCTAAAAATGTGTGAAGTCTGATATAACTTTAAGACAAAAATATTACCCTATTTTCAACTACACTTTTGAATATTGTGGGAACAATGAATTGATTAATATCATGTTAGATGTGTGTATTGAGAATGGTAAAAATAATTGGAGAATTTACTTATTCGATAATTTAGAAAGAAATAAAACAACTCTTAACTTGGATAAGGAGTTTCACATGTTTAGTCACTAACTTGTTTATTCTCTTTTCTATTGTCTTTTTGCTTTTGTGTGCATTAGTTTTAGATTGACGTTTGCGGGTATCATCGCTATAAGCCCTCACGAGACTACAACTCGTCCACTAGGGACACCTTGGGGTTTAAAGGCTTGTTGCATACGCTAAATGAAACCGTGATCCCTAGAAAATGGCTTAGCTTAATTTTATTTTAAAGATGTTTATGTTATTTTATTTTATTATTTTGCTCGAGAACTAGCAAAATGTTAGATTTGGGGGGTGTGATGAGTGGTAAATGTATCATTATTTCCCACTCGTTTGACCTAATATTTTGTATAGTTTCTTGAGTCTTGTGAATGTTTTGATGTGTTTTGTGTTATTTTGTAGATAAATAAGGTTTCGGGACTCTCTGGAGATGATTCGGGGCCAAAACAGTGAAAAACTGACAAAAATGACAAAACTATGTTTGGCGCGTAGCGACCGCTAACGTGCGCCGAAGTCTGCTAACGTGCACCGGGACACGTGTCACAATCAGAGAAGATTTGCTAACGTGCGCCTGCCATGTGTCAACATCTCAGGAAATCATGCTAACGTGCGCCAGACACGTGTCATCATTACATGCTGCCGACAATCATCATCGCCACATCATCAATGACATCAGCACAATAATTTAGTTAGCGCGACGTCAGCGCCATGTCAGCACAATTATTGAATTAATCACTCAGCTCCTGCCACCTGTCACCATCTCAGCTAAAGTTCATGCCACGCGTCCTTCATCAACGGCGAGTCGCGACGCAAGCACACTTCACGCGTCACGACGCGCGAAGTAAATTTTTTCTATAAATAGAGGCCGAAATTTCAGAATTGAATTCATACCTTCTTCTATGTAATTCCTTAAGAATACTAAAAAGATTGTATCTTGTTTGTTTATTTACCGCTTTCAGTAATTAATTTTCGCATTTGCACTTTCTTTTCTTTACTTTTCAGTCTTTACTTTCTGCAATTTACTTTTACACAATAGTACTTTCCTTTCTTTACTTTTCAGTAATGAGGAGGTAACTCCCCCTTGCTGGGGTAAAATGTAAAGCTTTTATTACTAATATTTAGATTAATCTCAATTAATTATAATATATAAACTATTTAAAACCTGGCTTAATGAGGATACCGCCTTATGGTCGGTTGGTAATTATTGAAATTGGTTTAAATATGACTTAATGAGGATACCACCTGATTGGTCGGTTGGTAATTAATTATTAATTTGACTTAATCAGGATACCGCCTATATGGCTGGTTGGTAATTATCACGCAAAGTTTATATATTATAATAAGGAAGATATCTAAAATAGTAGTGATACAAGTGGATCCTTTAACCTCAGCATTTTCTTTTATTGTACTTTTACATTTTTAATTTTCCAGCATTTACTTTTCCGCTTTTACTTTTCCGCATTTACTTTTCCGTATTTACTTTATGTCTTTTATTTTATTTAAGCTTTTATTAGCCTTAGATATGTGTCGTAACTAAGTCAGTTATCTGGGGTTGTGATGAATTCAAATATCACCGGTTTATAAGGGGTTATTTTATAGTTTGGGTAATATAAAGGTTTATTTATTAACTCTTAAGTTTAATGCTTCTTGTTAACTGGCCAATAATAAGATTGATATGGTAAACTTAAAATAAACTTGACAAATGAATTTTAGGTTTCAGCCTTAGACTTAATAGCCCACGATCTTCCTTGAAGATATATAACCCTTTAATAGATTTCCTTACAGGATAGACATATACCTGTCGGGCGGGGGTAACCATAATTTGAACTTAATCTTAATGAATTCATGTAACTTGGTTGACATAGACATATGATTAATTGGGTTACACTGGGTATTTGCATCCGACCATCGACAAAGGCTTTTGTAAAATTTCGTGTTCCAGGTTAGTAAACTAATATATTACACAAACATAAAAATAACCACTTCATCTTTAAAAAAATATTGGAATAATTCACAACACTGGATAGTTTCTTAATATTGAATTTTCTCAAACTACTTTCGCGCCATTTTATTTACTTGTTTTAAATTTAAAGTCACCATCCAATCAAAACAACCAATCCATTAGATACTTGTAAACATTTGGCTTCATAAATTAATAGCTTAGGTATTAAGTCCTCGTGGGATCGATACTTTTTATACTACTTGAATGATACGTGCGCTTGCGTTATACGCGTGTGATTACGCACCAGTTAGTTGACATTGATCTTCATTGAGTGATAAAAGAATTACGATCTTTACGAGGTGAAGATACACCCCAAATCAGGGAGCAATAATCCAGTTTTCTGAGGCCTGTTGTCCAGCCCAATAATTATCACTGGATATCAGAACCAAGCAATACTACATTTGCTCAACAGAACTCAATGGGGAGATGTGAAATATGTGATGGTAACCACCCGAGCGATCAATGCATATACCTTTCAGGGTGGCAAAATTATCAGAATCATTCAAGGTACGAAGAACCAATATATTTCACTAAACCACATTTTCCATCTTATCGACCATTCACCTACGATCTTCATCAAGAACTAGAACCATCGGAAGAAGATAATGTGATTGATATGCTCAAAGATTGGATCAAGAAACAAGAAGAAAAATGGGATGCAATGTTTCAGAGTCAAATAGAAACCTTTCAGAGTAACACGACATCCATACAGAGAATGATAGATCAAATGAGACAACTAACAGAAAACCTGAGTTACATATCTCAAGGAGCAAATGACACTGAGGAAGCCTTCTAGTACCAAACATTTCACAGTGACACCTTAACAGAGGAAGATGCTGATTAATATTAAGAATCTGAGGTATCAGTTCAGGAGCCCAAACCATCAAAGTCTCAATTTGATTTTTATTATTCGGACTCTGACGAGGAACAAGAAGCAGAGCAGTATGCACCAACAAAAATTGAGGATGAATTTCTGTATCCTCAAAATAAAGATCTTGGAGCTTGCATTGCACAAATGTTTGAAGAAGAGCTACCTGAGCCAATTATATCAACCACAGAGGATGAAGACCTAAAATTAGACACATCTTTACATCCTCAGGTTGATACTTGTGGAGCATGCATTTCACAGATGACAAATGAAGAACTGAATACGGAAATCCTAAAATACATATGTGAAGAAAAGATGGAGGAAGATGCACAAATGAAAGAGTAAATAACCGACCATATTGAAGATCTCTAATATTCAGGAGAAACATCACTGTTATGAGGAGTACAAATTAAAGATATCGCCCAGAAGCTTGACAGAATGGAACTCCGATTCCAAGTCAGACACCATACGAGACCTCATGATTTTATTTCTTTCTTTTAAGGAACCACTGAAGCGACAAAGATTAAAAAGGTGGCACAAGCACTGAATGAGACAAAATTCTTTTTGCCACTTTACCGTTGGAATAGACCATTCAGAAGCAACGCTCACGAGATTGTCTTTAATCGGACATCCAAAACCACGCTGAGACCTCATTGACAGATGGATTTCAGTAACCTCTGGCTGAAGACAAAAAATTTAGTGCTAGTAGAGATGCAACCCATGCAATTTGTTGTATTTTATGTTTGCATATTTTGTGTATACATATTGTAGAGTTTTTAATTTTATTTTCAGGGAAAAGCACAAATAGAGCATTTAAATTAGAAGGAATGGTGTTTGGCAATCACAAGGATGAGAGTTAATTCATTAGTGATGGCTGAGTAAGGAATGAATTCTTAAGACGCATCCTAATGGATTTATATACCAAACGAGTGGCGTATTGCGTACACAATTCTGTTGCCTTAATATTTGCTTTGATTTGCTTTTCTGTTGTAATTATCTTTATTTTCGCCGACAGGATCCATACTTTTTGACATTTCAAGATTTATTTTATTGTTTAGCTAATAATCGTCATTTGGAAGATACTAGTGCTATTATTACTCACCATTTTCAGGTGCTATAAATTCAACTCATCATTGCACTTTTGAAGGCATCCAGATTTGAGAAATAAATACATAAAAAAATGGAAGCTACTTCAAGAAGACGAGTTGTAAACATCTGTGTGTTTTGTGATACTAGTGCTGGTTCTAAACCAGAATTCGTTGCGGCAGCACAAGAGTTGGGTAGAGTCATAGCTGAAAGAAATATGCACCTAGTATATGGCGGTGGAAATCTTGGACTAATGGGGATCGTTTCAAGGGCTGTACAGGAAGAAGGTAGTCAAGTTTTGGGAATAATCCCAAAACCCTTGGAGGAGGCGAATCTTATAAGACCATCAAATGGAGAGGAATTTATTATGTCAGGTATGTCCGAGCGACTTGTGGAAATGATTAACCGTGCTGATGCTTTTATTGCTTTGCCAGGTGGCTTGGGTACGATGGAGGAAGTTTTTACAGTATTATCTTGGGCGAATTTGAACATACACCAGAAATCGATTGGACTTTTTAATGCTGATGGATTTTATGATTTTCTTTATGTGTTTCTTGATGATGCCCAGAGAAATGGGTTCGTGTCGAAGCCTGTAAAAGATCTCCTCTTCACTGCCAGAACTGTCATGATTTAATTGATCAACTCCTAGCCTTTGAACCAAAAATTGACCCTATCCTTTCCAAGATAAACTGGTCTGATAATGATCGTGGTAAGAAGCGTCGGATAAATCTGGATATTAACCTTTAATTTTCTTTTTAGATGTAAAATTTCTGTTAACCAGGTACTATCTTCTAAAATCTTCTTCTACTTTTTAAGACATTGGGGACAATGTCTCAATTAGGTTTGGGGGAGGGGAATAGTTAACTAGTATCTTGTTTATTTTGTTGTGTTTTTTTGATTTTTAGTCTAAAATTTTCAAAAAATTCAAAAAAATTAAATTTTTTTTTTATAAAAATTAAAAAAAATATTTTATTTTTGTGTTTTTAATTTGATTAATCATGTTAAATTGGTGTGAGATAATTGTGTAAGGAATTTCCACTCCTGAGATATATCTCAACCTATTTCGTAACAAGTTAATTTTTGTTTATTTCCTTTTGAGTTATTTAATTTGTTAATTATCCATAATACTGACTAAAAAATGGATCATCATATGCTCAGTTGACAGGTATTATCAACATGCATGGTAACATACAACCATGAGATGTATTTGAAAAGATTTTAATATTCAATGCTCTAGTTTAATTGGAGGAAGCATCTAAAAAGCAATGAAAAAAAAGAAAAAAATGTGTAAAAAAAAAAATAATAAATAAACGTATGAGATTCGAGTTATTAAGTCCGTATGGGTGTTTTAACACCTAGTGCCATAAAGCCAACTGGCTTGGGAGTCACTGGCCCAAAGCTCGCTACATGGATCAAAAATGTTATAAAAATAAAAAGAAACATCCGAAATAGGAGTAATTAAGTCTGTAGGGGTGTCTTAACACCTAGTGCCCTAAAGCCAACTGGTTTGGGAGTCACTAGCCCAAAGCTCGTTACATGGATTGAAGATGTTGCTTTCTTTATTTTATGCAAAAAAAAAAAAAATCCATTGCTAAAAAGGTGTGAATTCTGATATAACTTTAGGACAAAAATATTACTCTCTTTTCAACTTCACTTATGAATATTGTGGGCACAATGATTTGATTAATACCTTGTTGGTTGTGTATATGAAGAATGGTAAAAATAATCGGAGAATTTACTTATTTGGTGATTTAGAAAGAAAGAAAACAACTAATAACTTGGATGAGAAGTTCACTTGTTTAGTCACTAACTTGTTTATTCTATTTTCTCTTGTCGTTTTGCTTTTGTATGCATTAGATTCAACGTTTGTGGGTATCGTCACTGTAAGACCTCACGAGACTACAACTCGTCCACTAGGGACACCTAGGGGTTTAAAGGCTTGTTGCATACGCTAAATGAAACCGTGATCCCTACGAAAGTGGCTTAGTTTAATTTTAATTGTTTATTGTATTGTATTTTTTTGTTTTGCTCGAGGACTAGCAAAATGTTAGGTTTGGGGGTGTGATGAGCGTAAAATATATTAATATTTACCGCCCCTTTTACCTAATATTTTATTTAGTTTCTCGGGTTTGATGAATGTTTTGATGTGTTTTAGTTTATTTTGCAGATAAAATAAAATCGGGACTTAATGGAATCAATCAGGATGAAATGTGGAACAAATAAGGGCAAAAACTGGACTTGACATTTTGATTTTGGAGATTGGAAACTTGAAATGACGTTCTAACGAAGTACAATTTCGGAAATTCCAACTTTACGCAATTTTTGTATTTTGGCTGTAACTTTTTACTCCAATATTGGATTGAGGTGATTCAAGTTCCAGATTAAATAAGACTCAAAGATCTACAACTTTGAAGTTCATAATAATTTCGAATTCTGAATTTTTCATGACCGAAATTGATAAAATATTCGGAAGTGTGATATGTGTAATTATTTAAGTCATTTTCAAAATAAAAAAAATAATAAAATAGAAAAATAAAAATTGTCAAACTTCCACCAAACATGCTTGCATGTTTGGTGGAGGATTTGGTGCCATGTTTGGTGGAGTAATTGGTGGAGAAATTGGTGGAAGCCTTTTTATTTGCCTATAAATACCAAGCCATTTCATTTGTAAATTTCATACTTTCCTTGAGGTTCTAGTAAAGATATAAGGATTGTATCTTGTGTGTTTAATTTTTGTAATTTAAATTATGTATTTTTATTTTCAGTAATAGTAGTAGTTTATTTTCTTTACAATTCTTTTATGTTTACTAGTTAAATTTCCGCTGGGGGAAGGGTGAAGTTTTTATTATTATAGTTTAGATTAATCTCCCTTAATTATAATATGGAAATTATAATTTAATATGGACTAAAGGTTATACCCCCTTAATGACTGGTTTTATTTATTTGACATAATGTTACACCGCCTATATGGCCGGTCTTTAGGTGACAGATGATTACCGCCTATATGGCTGGTTTATGGACAAATAATAACACCGCCTTTATGGTCGGTTGGACTTAATTGAAAATCTGACTTAATCAGGATACCGTTTATATGGTCGGTTGGTAATATCACTGATAATTTCTATATTATAATAAGAGAGATTTCTAAATTAGAAATAGTAAAGGTGGATCCCCTAACCCCAACATTTTATTTTTATTCTAGGGAAGTGATGAAACATAATATTTACATGCTTAATAATTGATTTAGTTATATTATGTATAATACTTCAGTTTGTTTATTGAATCTTAAGCTTAATGCTTCTTGTTGCCTGATCACCAATAAGATTGATGTGGTAAACTTAAAATGAACTTTGAAAAGAGATTTTACGTTTCAGCATTAGATTCAATAGTCCACGATCTCCCTTAAGGATAGATAACCCTTAATAGATTTCCTTCCAGGATAGACATATACCTGTCGGGCGGGGGTAGCCATAATTGGAACTTGAACTTAATGAATTCAGGTAACTTGGTTAACATAGGAATATGATTAATTGGGTTATACTGGGTGTTTGCATCTAACCATCGGAAAATGCTTTTGCATATTTTCGTGTTCCAGGTTAGCAAACTGATTTATTACACATATATAAGAGAATCAATTCATCGTTAGAATAATATTGTGTGGAATCACAACCCTAGATATTTGTGTCTTTTGTTTATTTTCCTTAGTATTTTCTTTTGTGTTTTTATTTATTTATTTATTTAGCAAATCCAGATTCAACCAACCAATCAAGCAATCATTCCATTCTCCCTTTAATTAGATACTTGTAAATAAATAGAATCAATAATTATTAACAATAGTAGAAATTAAGTCCTCGTGGGAATAATATTTTTATACTACATGAGCGATACGTGCGCTTGCGTTATACACGTGTGATTACGCCGGTCAATGGTGCATGCCGGTTTTTCGCGATAATGCAAAACATAGGTAGACTGGTATGAGAGACATGTATTAACCGGCATGGTCTATTTCGGTTTCCGCGAGCATGCAAAACAGATTATATACACTGGTATGCCGGTTAGGGGATCGATGTGCCAGTCTCAGTGCCAAAATGTAGGATTTTAAGGTTTAAAATATTTTACACATGACCCTAATGTATCTATATGAATGTGCATTTGTCCTATGAGCTTAGAGACTTCAATAACCAAGTCACTTTACAAAGAGAACCATAAGCTAATATCATACAAGATTTTCTTCGTTTGCCGCTTATCTTCACATTTGTTTCTCTTCACCACCAATGTACTTCGATATTTTTTTGTAATGTCTCGCTAATGCGCGTCAAAGACTTCTAGTCTTGCGTCATCAAAATCCATCTTGAGAATACGTCGCTAATACATATCCCTAAAAGAATGTTGGTATATCAACAAAACTCATCATGGAACGTACAGAGATACCGTTATGTTGATGTATGTAAGGAGGTGTTACCTTTGACACTATTTCATGTTCCTTGAGATAATCTTGAAATTTAGTACTTAAGTATTCTCCTTCACGATCAGATCGTATATTTTTAATACTTTTTCCCAATTTATTTTCTACTTCATTCTAATACTCTTTGAATTTTTCAAAAGTTTCTGACTTATATTTCATTAGGTATAAATACCCAAATCTTGAACAATGGTAAGTGAAAGTAACGAAGTATTGAAAACCACATTTGGCCACTATGATAAGTGGGCTTCTTACATCAGTGTGTATGAGTTCCAAGGTTTCTTTGGCTCTTTCGTTTTGTCCTACAAAAGGTGATTAAGTCATTTTACATTTGAGGTATGATTCACAAGTTGGATAAGATTCTAAACCTAATGAAGGAAGTAATCCTTCATTCTCCAATTGTGAAATTCTTTACTCTCCAAATTGACCTAATCTTAAGTGCCAAAGGAATCTTGAATTGGGATTATTTTTTGGTTATTTTTTGTTATTGTATTTAATTATTTTTTATGGTTTTCATCTATTTACAAGACATACAATCCATTTACGTTTAGTGCAACACCAACAAATTCATTCAGATAATAATTATTGCATTTCTCATTGATAAAATGAAATTCATAAATATATTTTGCCAATACTGGAATGGAAACAATGTTCCTTATTGCACCAAGAAAATGTAAAACCTTATCTAATAAAATTAAATGTCTTTATGGCATAGAAAGTTGACACGTCCCTACGGTGTTGCAGAGACAAACTCCATATTCCCAACTTTAAAGACCATTTCTCCTTCCTTAAACAACCTCTTACTCTTTAGAATCTATGAAGACATACAAATATGTGAGGTAGCAGCAGAATCTAAAATCCATATAAGATATGGAACTTATTCCAAGATACATTTCATTAACAAAGAACGAGGACATACCTTCTTTTTTGCTTCTTCAAGCTCGCAAGGTACTGAGGATAGTTCCTTTTCCGGTGTCTATTCTTCTTGCAACAGAAGCACTCATCTTGAGCCTTCTTTTCCTTCATTTTCTTTGATATGCCTCCAGTGGGCTTAGATTTCTTGGAGGATTTGTTTCTTGCCCTTGTGAGTGTTGGGGGTTTTAAGAGGGAATATCGGTAACGCAACGGAATAGTGGAAAATCAAAATTTTCCGATTTCAAAATTTTTTCTTGGATCAATTAAATAAACTTATTTATTTAATTATCCAATTATCGAATTCTGAAAAATTACACAAGAGATCAAATTTCTTGGTAATTACCGAATTGCCCCAAAACTTTGTAAATTGATTATTTTAGCCCAAAAATTATCAAATATAATTTTGGAAGATTCTAAATCATTTCTAAAATATTTTTCAACACATCTAATGCATCAAAATCAGATTTCACACAAATCCTCAATTTTTAGTCTAATGCCGTGAGCCACCCAAAATTTTCAATTAATTACAATTTGGTCCATTTAGTTCAAAACATGCCAAGATCAAATCCAATCAACCTAAAATTTTACATGCATCATATTCATACCATAATACATCACATATATGAAAAGCCCTAAATTTGGAGTGGGTTATGAACCCTAATTTTTCAATTTCATCAAATTGTCCAATTTCACCAAATTTACAAAATCCAACACTTTAATCCATTCAATACTTCACCAATCAAGCCTCACCACTTTGAAATAACTCTAGAACAATTCTAGGTCACCAAGGAGTGGCTTACTAACTCTAGAATGGCAACTTTGATTTTCAAAGAATCAAAAGTAAGCCTTCGAAACCATTTCAAGGCTACTTACATACACACATCTTTCATTCAAGTTCACAACAATTAAAACACAAACTATAAGTAGAGAGACAACATCAAAGCAACACAAGATGAAGCTAAGCATGTTAGAAACATTTTTCATGTTGGAAGATTTGAAAGAAAACTTACAAAACCTTAAGATTTCCAACTTTTTCATTATTTTCTTCAAACTTTTCTCTCAACCACTTTTGTGTTTCTTTTGTATCTAATGAACTTCTCTAACCCTAAAAAATGAAAACAAAACAATATATACTCACAAATTTAAGCCCTTGGCCGAATTTGAGGTAATATTAATATCTAGATATTTTTGGTTTCATTTAAAGTTTACAACTTGTCAACTTGCACTTGTAATCATCAACTTTTTAATGAAATAAAGTAAGTCAACAATGCAACTCAAAAAATATAACACTTATATTCATTTTAGGTGTAGGCCGAAATTTACAATAAATTAAAGGTAATTGATATTTTAATTTTAACAATTTAAAATAAATATCCAAGGAAGTCAAATCCAATTTGAAAACATTTTCCTTTAATGTAAAGTCAAACATTTACACTAATAATCATTTCCTAACTTTATCATTTGGTGAGATATTTATATTTATATTTTAATTATATTAATCATTTAACAATTAAATAATTAATTAAATACAAATATCTCAAATATATGTATTATATATACTTTAAATATCTCAAATACATATATTAATGATATATGTCAAATACCTTTATTTGATAATTTATTAATGTGTATCTAATAATATCATCTATTAAATACAAACACACATCAATTAGGAAATGACGGTTCGACCCGTTCGCATGTATATTTCGTTTAACGTTTAAACGATTTATAAATAATCATCATTATTTATAAAAGTTGCCCTAGTGCTCTACGAGTATATTTCATTAGTGAGACTCTCTAGATTCAGATATATCCGTCATAAAATCCAATTTCGTGTCCATAATTTACCCACCCGTAAATTATGACGACCATGGATAAACTAACTGAATCATACATGTCGAGGTCATTGCATACGTATAATCCATCCGTCACAGGTATCCGGATAATACCAGAGATATATATGTAAACGTCAAATCTCTATAGGTATTATCCCGTCGACGTATCTATTAGCAATCTCTAAATAACATTCGGAACTTACTTCCGAAGTATACTGTGGCCACAGATTTAACAGACTGCTAATCATATATGGACTACCTATGTTCTGTACACAGAACTGACAGATCCTATCTTGATACACACAGGATATCCTGAGGATCGGTCCACACCCAACGAACATGCGGATGTCTGATTTAAATAGATCGGTGACGTAACTGCCATTTAAGTGTGGAGGATGTCTCATACATCCACAGTGGTATCTCAAGTCGAAGGACCACTATGCTACTCAACCCGAGAAGATTCTTATTGACATTGGTGTACCATCCATTAAGAATCTTCGGTGAGTCGTTCAGTGTTTATCCACTATAAACATCTACAGGTCTATACGAGTCTCCCCAGACTCATGGTTCATTGGGATAACCCATCGGACCAAGTCTCGATATACGACATGTACTGGTCTCAACGGATTTGACTAACCGACCCGTGTTAGTGAATCTTGACCAGGAACTATATTTGATAATATACATTTAGCAGTGACACTTCCTAATGTCAATTACAAACTACCTTTGTAATTGTGTACTGCATTATATATTATCGGGCCTTTGTCTAATATATACATATCACTAAACCACATTTAGTTTCAATCTAATCGTAATCAGATCGAATACGTATATAAAAACAAGAGGTGTAACCACTAAGCAAGTAATATTATGGAAAAAAAGGATGTTCGTATTCATGAATCAGACATAAATACGGTCAGGATTGGCGCTCTGAGCACCAACCCCAACAGTGAGGACCAGAGACAGCAAGACAACCTTTTTATCATTTCCCTCAACCTTTAAGATGTTTTTGGTTTTTCATAGGTCTTTAATAATCCATGAAGCTTACTAAGTGACCTAGTTGATCTAATCAACTTGTTCACGTTGAGGTTGGAAACGAAGCCATTGAAGGTGGGAGTCAATAATTGTAGGATCAAATCCACTTTAACCTTGAATGTTAGTCCTAGATCAAATTTATATGTTTGGTCAATCAAATTGATCATTTGGAGCACTAATCGGAGACTGAAGTCTCATCCTTCATCCCTATCCTGAATAAGTTGCTAGCTACTTCATCAATAAGATCAGGATCTATTATATCGAGAACATAATAGAGACGTTTATAATCTAAGACAATCTTGAGCTTACGACGCCAATCTAGGAAAATGAGGCTAGTGAGTTTATCTTTGTCAAGTATGTTAGGGCTCGTGCTTGGAGCTAAGGATGGCAACGGGCCGAGCTAGGAAAATTAAATTTAGGCCCGAGCCCGGGAAAAGCCCGGCCCGGGCCCGATTTTTTTAATATAAAAAATATATTATATAAATATATATTTATTATAAATAAAAATATATACTTATTTATTTTAAGCCCGGGGCCCGAGTCGGGCCCCTCATTTTAAAGCCCAGCCCGAGATTTTTTCACCCCTGGGTGGGCCAAAGCCCTGGCGGGCCGGGCGGGGGCTTTTTTGCCATCTTTACTCGGAGCACCAATTTTCGTTTGTATTTCCCTGTAAATACTTATGTAATATTTTATTATGAATAAAATAAATAATTTATATTATATAACATCTCTTTATATATGGTAAAGATGTAATTGACCTTTGAATGATTAGTTATCATATTGTTGCAAAAGCGTCACAACTGACATTGAGTTGTATCATGACGTTGTCATTCTTAGACTATTCTTGGTCAAAGTTTACACAACTTGGTCAGTAAAGTAAACCCATTGAGACTAGAACATGTCTTATACTGGAATCTTGGATTCCAATGGTTTCTCAATGAACCATGAGTCTTGGAGACTCGTATAGACCTATAGGTGTTTATAGCGGATAAACATTGAACGACTCACCGAAGATTCTTAATAGATGCTACACCAACGTCAATAAGAATCTTATCGGGTTGAGTATCATATTGATTCTTTGATTTGAGATACCATTGTGGATATATGAGATATCCTCCACACTTTGATGGTAGTCACGTCACCGATCTATTTAGATCAAACCTCCACATGTTCGTTGGGTGTGGACTGATCCTCAGGATATCCTCTGTGTGTCAAGATAGAATTCGTCATTTCTGTGTACAGAGCATATGTATTCAATATGAAATTCGCAATCTATTAAATCCATGGGCCCGTAGTAAACCGTAGAAGCGAGTTCTAAGTGTTATTAAGAGATTGCTAATTGAAACGTCGACGTGGTTATATCTATAGAGATTTGACGTTTATATCTTTATCTCTGGAATAATCAGGATACTTGTGACGGAGGGATTATATGTATGCAATGACCTCAACCTGTATGGTTCGGTGAGTTTATCTGTGTTCATCATAATTTTCGGATGGGTAGATTATAGACATGAAATTGAATTTCGTGACAGATATGTCTGAACCTAGAGAGTCTCACTAATGAAATATACTTATAGAGCACTAGGGCAACTTTAATGAATAATATTGATTATTTATAAATCGTTTAACAGTTAAACGAAAGATACATACAAAGGGACCTAATGGTCATTTCCTAATTAATGTGTATTTGTATTTAATGAATGATTTTATTAAATACACATTAATTAAATGTCAAATTGTGATATTTGACATATATCATTAATATATATGTATTTGGATTATTTAAAGTAAATATAATACATATATTTAAAATATTTATATATTTATAAATTTTTTAAAATTTTATAAATTTTCTAGTTGAAGAAAGTTAGAAAAACTTACAAAATTCTAACTTTTTGCTAAAGATTTTCCTTTATTCTTCAACTTTTCTCTCAAACTTTCTTTGTAATAATATTTGGTAACTTAACCTAATGAAAGAAAATGAAAAAAAAAACTAATATATACTCCCCTTGCCCATGGCCGAATAAATGGGAAATAAATATCTAGATATTTTAATTTTTTTTTTCAATTTAATAAGCTTTAGTTTACTTATTGTAATTGATCACTACAATATTTAATGTATTACAACAAGTCAAACCAATCAAATTAAGCCATTCCTAACTTAATCATAACATAAGATATTTATATTTTTAATTACTTTAATTATTAAATAATTAAATAATTATTTAAAATGGTTGGAAACTTGAAAGAAAGCTTATAAATGGTTATTAAGCTCTTTTTTGGTTTTTTGATAATCATGTTATCATTCTAGAGTTGTTAGGCTACTCATTGATGACCTATAATTCTTCTTGAGTTGTTTCAAAGTGGTGAGACTTATTTGGTGTGGTAGAGACTTGATTGGAATGTTGGATTTGTTTGATTTGGTGTAATTTGTTCAATTTGATGAATTTATAAAATTTGGGTTTATACCATTTCTAAATTTGGGGCTTTTCATATATGTGTCGTGTAATGATGTATATATGATGTACATTTAGTTTGGTGTTGATTGGATTTGATCTTGACTTGTTTTGAACAAGATTAGACTAAAATGCAAAAGTTGGAAACCTTGGAGGGCTACTCGGTAATTTTATCCTTTTGTGGCTTTTGAGTTGCAATTTGTATTTTGATGTATTGGACATGTATAAATCATTTTAGGATTGATTTGGAATCACTTAAATTTGTATTTGACAATTTAAGGACTAAAATGATCAAAATGTAAAGTATTTGGGGTCTCTCGGTAATTAATGAAAAATATGATTTTTGGGTAAAAATTTCAGTTTTTAAGTATTGAGTAATTAGAATAAATAAGTTTATTTTAATTTCCCAAGAAAAATTATTGAAATCGAAAATTTTGATTTTCACGTTCCGCTGCGTTTACCCGGATTTGCCCCCTAAAACCCCAACAAAATGGTATCAGAACGAGTCTGATTCCGAACACTCGATATGATTATGCCTTTAAATTCAATGTTTAATTTAATCTTTACTTTATGCATGCATGTGTTTATTTAATTTGATTAAATAAAGTAAAAGCATCTTTTGCGGAAAAATCCCTATTTGTAAATAAGGTTTTATTTTTAATATGTATTTGATGCATGTTACTTGGTACGTCTTGTCAATACCGCTTATGGATAAATAATCTTCGACTATATCCGAGAACGTGCCAAAGCTGTGAGGATATAGCCGGTAGGAATTTATCTGTACCAGATATATTTTTGATATTAGGTAAATTCAGGGGAAAGCGGAATCCTGAACGTGCCAAAGCTGTCAGGGTTATGCAAGTATCTTGAATTTATCATTGATAAGTTTAACCTTGATACGCCTTCTTGTGAACGTGCCAAAACTGTCACAATGAGAAACGATCAGGACCGGAACCCAGGAGTCACTGGTGAGTGATTGACAATGAGTTATCTACCTAATGAATATACGTAAGCAACAACGTGCCAAAGCTGTGAGCTGAAATATATTCATGGTTCATTATTATCGCAGGTTTTGTATTATGTTTGGGGATTACATTTTTGCATGAAATAGTGGGAGGAGGATTTTTAGATTAAAAATCCATGATATATTTAAGGCTTTTGATATTATATGAAACTGTTTTGTCGGCTAACCGTTTATTCGCTATCTATTTGATAGATTTGCGATGGCGGCTGATCGGTGGTAAACACACACATAACGCAAGCGCTCGTATCGCTCAAGTAGTATAAAATGTATCGATCCCACGAGGACTTAATACCTAGGCTATCAATTTATAAAGCTAAATGTTTACAAGTATCTAATAGATTGATTGTTGGTTGGATGGTGATTTTTATCTGAAAATAAATAATTAAAACAATGCGAAAGTAACTTTAAGGAAAATTCAATATTATAAAACTATCTAGGGTTGTGAATACTTCCAATATCTTTTAACGATGAAGTGATTATCTTATGTTTGTGCAATATATCGGTTTACTAACATGTAACACAAAAATATGCAAAAGCCTTTGTCGATGGTCGGATGCAAACACCCAAATTAATCCAATTAATCATATGTCTATGTTAACCAAATTACCTGAATTCATTAAACTTAATTTCCAATTATGGTTACCCCCGCCCGACAGGTATATGTCTATCCTGGAAGGAAATCTACCTAAGGATCATTTACCCTAAGGTAAGATCGTAAGCTATTGAGTCTAAGGCTGAAACCTAAAATCCATTAATCAAGTTCAATTTGAGTTTACCAAATCAATCTTATTAGTGGCCAGTTAACAAGAAGCATTAAGCTTAAGACTCAATAAATAAACCTTTATATTACCCAAAATATAAAATAACCAACTTTATAAACCGATGATATTGGAATTCATCACACCCCTAGATAATATGTTTAGTTACAAAACATACCTAAAATTACAAAATGCAAAGTTAAATAGAATAACATAACAGAAAATTAAAAAAGTAAAGAAAATTACAACAATAAAGGAAAATGCTGGAGCTAGGGGTTTCACTTTTAATACGTCAAATATAGATTACTCCCTTATCAATTAATCATTTCTTGAATTAATTATATTCAAACCGACCATATAGGCGATGAATGTCATTTGTCCAAAGTCCAACCGACCATATAGGCGGTAACAAAATCATATAAACCGACCATGTAGGCGGTAACAAGGTTAGCACCTAAACTGACCATATAGGCGGAAACTAAGTCCAATAATGTAAAACCGGTCATATAGGCGGTAAATAATTAATTCAATTTACTTATTTAAATTAAGGGAGTAAATCTAAATTATTATATTAAAAGTTTCATCCCAGACTCCAACAAGAAGAGATTACCTGCTCATGATGTAATTAATAACACACAAAAATTTATTAAATAAATAAAGAGAAAATACAAGAAAACTTAAATAAACATGCAAAGTTTAGCTTGGTATTTATAGGCAAATATAAAGGCTTCCACCAATTTCTCCATCAAATATTGCACCAAACATGGCACAAAATCCCTTGCATGTTTGGTGGAAGTTTGTTCCATTTTTTTTATTTTACTTTTATTTTTGTTTTTGAAAATGACTTTAATAATTATATATAACACACTTTCGGTATTTGTTTATCAATTTCGGTAATGAAAACTTCAGAATTCGAAAATCTTATAAACTTCAAAGTTGTAGATCTTTGAGTCTTCTTTAATCTGGAACTTAAATCACCTCAATCCAATATCAGAATAAAACATTATTCCAAAATACGACAATTGCGCAAAGTTGAAATTTCTGAAATTGTAATTCGTTAAAACGCCATTTCAAGTTTCCGATCTCCAAAATCCAAATGTCAAGTCCATTTTTTGCCCTTATTTGTTCCACATTTCGTCCTGATTGATTCCATTAAGTCTCAATTTTATTTTATCTGCAAAATAAACAAAAACACATCAAAACGTTCTTAAAACTCGAGAAACTATACAAAATATTAAGTAAAAGGGGCGATAAATATTGATATATTTTCCGCTCATCACACCCCCAAACCTAATGTTTTGCTAGTCCTCGAGCAAAACAATAAAATTAAATATAATAAATAATTAAAATTAAACTAAGCCACTTTCGTAGGGATCACGGTTGCATTTAGCATATGCAACAAGCCTTTAAACCCCTAGGTGTCTCTAGTGGACGAGTTGTAGTCTCATGAAGGCTTACAGTAACGATACCCACAAACGTCAATCTAATGCACACAAAAGCAAAAAGAACAAACAACTTAGTGACTGAACAAGTGAAACTCTTATCCAAGTTAAGAATTGTTTTATTTCGTTCTAAATTACCAAATAAGTAAATTCTCCAATTATTTTTACCATTCTCCATATACACAACAAACAAGGTATTAATCAAATCATTGTGCCCACAATATTCATAAATATAGTTGAAAAGAGAGTAATATTTTTTTCCTCAAGTTATATCAGAATTCACACATTTTTTAGCCATGGATTTTTTTTTTATATTTATTAACAACATCTTCAATCCATATAGCGAGCTTTGGACCAGTGACTCCCAAGCCAGTTGGCTTTCGGGCACTAGGTGTTAAAACACCCTTACAAACTTAATTACTCGGATTTCAGATACCTTTTTTTTAACAACATCTTCAATCCGTAACGAGCTTTGGGCTAGTGACTCCTAAACCAGTTGGCTTTAGGGCACTAGATGTTAAAACACCCATACAGACTTAATTACTCACACAACAAGAAAACTGTCAAATAGCGACAGAAATTAGCGACGGAATAATCCGTTTCAAATATTAGAAACGGAATAGCGACAAAATTGAAATGGATTAGGACTTTAGCTATGGAATTTAACGACGGGATAAAATTCCGTAACAAATAATGGCGGCAATAAAATCGCGGGAAAAATATGACGGAACAACTACGGATTTGCGACGGAATTAGCGACGGAATAAAATTCCGTGAATTACTAATTCGTCTCTTAAGTAGCGACGTAATTATAAATCTGTCTCTAAAGTAGTGACAGAATTTTTAATCTGCCTCAAAATAGAGACGGAATTATAAATCCATCGCTATTTAGAAACGAATTAGTAATTCCGTCACTATATTTAGAGACGGATTTTAAATCTGACGCTATATATAGAGTCAGAATTTCAAATTCGTTGCTATGTAACGACGGATTTGATATTCCCTCTCTAATAACGACGGATTTATAATTATGTCGCTAATTATACTTAAATAAAAATATTTTCCCTTTCTTTTTTCCCGGTCTCTTCACTGAAATCCCTAATTCTCTAAACATTTTCCCTTTCAATTCGTCTTCCTCGGTCTCGGTCTCCGCCGAAATCCCTAATTCGTCTGCTTCATCAATTGTTACAACAAACCTTCCAATCCTTAGCGTCAGTCTTCAGCGTCTTTATTACATTCCTTAACTTTAGTTTCGACAAGACAGCAAAGGGACACGCGGTGGTCAGTTCAATTCAAGGTAATCTCTTTACATAATATGATTCCACTAGAACCATGGACGTAGCCTCTGTGTTGTTTTATTCAAGTATCGAAGCATTTTAGGGTTGCCCCTTGGAGATGACAATTTCAGCATCAGCTCTAGTTTTAGCGTGTTTCAGTTCAATCCGTCATTGTGAGGACTACATGAAATATTGTGTGTAAGAATCGGTATAACGATAAACTTTGTAAATGGCGCTATAAATATAAAGAATGAGGGAAGCCACTCTGCGTTCTAAATAATGTTTGGAATAAATGGCAGGAGTATTGGGGTAATACAGAGTTTAAATTAAAATCTAAGCAAGCATCAAAAAATAGAAAGACTGAGAAGGCTAAAGAAGGATCAGGTGTTTCTAAACACACAGGTGGCTCGAGGTCTACCATTCAACATTCTATTAATATGGTTAGATTTTTTAAACATGCGAATATATTTTATTACTTTTATTAAACTTATTTATTAATTCTTTATTTTTTTAAATAGGAATCTCAGTTAGGACGTGTACCCACAGGCTATGAGGTGTTTAAGCATATGCACACAAAGAAGGATGGTACTTTTGTTGACAAGAGATTGAGCGACATTAATGTAAATTTTTGTTTATAAATTAAATATTTTTTATTTTTTTCGTTTCAAAATTATTTTTGCTTTCTTATATATATTTTTATTAATGGTAGGCTGTTGTGGAGCAAATGATAGCGATTACATCTTAGTTTTCAGAGGAGTCTGGTGAGCCTGAGACTCAGCCCGACACCCATCGCCTATACTTAGATGTCGTTGGAGTGGATACTAAGAAACGCTGAGTGTACGGTCTCATCTCTCTTGCATCGCTTTCATATCCAGATTCGTTACGCAGCTCTGGTAGATCGTACTACGGTACGAACTTTGATGATACATTTGAGCAACGGGTACAAGAGCGAGTTAGGATTGAGATGCAGACTATGCAACAATGACTGAATGAAGAGATACACCACCGGCTAGAAGAAGAGCAACAAAAAAGAAATAAAGAGGTGCTTGATCTCAAACAGAAGATCGCAGATATGGAGCGGTATTTTCAGATGATGAGAGACTTGAGTTCACAGCCTTCCTCTTCAGGTCCACCTGATTCGCCGACTAATTGTGAGTAGAGAGATAAGGAGGATTAACTTATATGTATTTTTTATGACTTTTTTACACATTATAACGTTTATGTAATAAAAATTTTATTTTATTATTTGTTGTGTTTATTTTATAATTTAAGTAATTAATATATTTATTTTATAATTTTACTAATATTAATAATATTGTTTAAAATAAATTTAATTTCTTAAAAATATAAAAAATGACCATTTTATTTTTAAAAAAGGCATAGAAAGGCAAATAGAGACGGAATCTATTCCGTCGCTATTTAGAGACGGAATCTATTCCGTCGCTATTTAGAGACGGAATCTATTCCGTCGCTATTTAGAGACGGAATCTATATGTCGTCGCTAATAGAGACGGAATATGCCGTCGCTAAATAACGACGTAATAGATTCCGTCTCTAAATAGTGATGGAATATATTCCGTCTCTATTTAGAGATGGCATATTTCGTCTCTATATAGAGACGGAATATTCCGTCGCCAAATAGAGACGGAAAATATTTTGTCGCTATTCCTTGTCTAATTTAGCAACGGAAACAAAAATCCGTCGCTATTATTTTTGCGATGAACATAATATAGACGAAATTTTTCCGTCTCTATTCCGTCGCTACTGGACGATTAGCGACGAAATAGAGACGGAAAAATCTGTCTCTATTTCACAGTTTTCTTGTAGTGTCGGATCTCAGAGGTTTTTTTTTTATTATTCCATCGCTTTTTTAGATGCTTCCTCCAATTTAACTAGAGAACTGAATATTACAAACTTTTCACTTACAACTCATGGACGTATGTTACCATGCATGTTGATAATACCTGTCAACTGAGCATATGAAGATCCAATTTAGTCAGTATTATGGAGAATTCACAAATTAATTAATTCGAAAGGAAATAAACAAAAATTAACTTGTTACGAAATAAATTGAGATACGTCTCAGGAGTAGAAATTCCTTACACAGCTATCAAAACACCATTCCACCAGATTAGTCAAGTTAAAAACACAAAAATCAAAAAATATTTTTTTTTATTTTTGACTAAAAATCAAATAAAAACAACACAATGAAAAATAAAAACAAGACACTAGTTAATTATTCCTCTCCCCCAAACCTATTTGAGACATTGTCCCTAATGTCTAAAAAAGTAGAAGAAGAGTTTAGAAAACAGTACCTGGTTAGCTAAAATTCTACATCTAAAAAGAAAATTAAAGGTTGAGATCCAGATTTATCCAATGATTCTTACCACCATCATTATCAGACCGGTTTATCTTGGAAAGGATAGGGTCAATTTGTGGTTCAAAGGCTAAGAGTTAGTCATTTAAATCATGGGCTGTTCTGGCAGCGAAGAGGATATTTTTTACAGGTTTTGAAACGAACCCATTTCTCTGGGCATCATCAAGAAACACCCAAAGAAAATCATAAAATCCATTAGTATTAAACAGTCCAATCAGTTTCTGGTGTATGTTTAACTTCGCCCAAGATAGTTCTGTAAAAATTTCCTCCATCGTACCGAAGCCACCTGGCAAAGCAATAAAAACATCAGAACAGTTAATCATTTCAACAAGTCGTTCGGACATACCTTGCACGAAGCATTCATCTATGTTTGATGGTCCAAGATTTCCAAAACTTGACTACCTCCTTCCTGTATAGCTCTTGAAACGCACCCCATTAGTCCAAGATTGCCACCGCCATATACTAGGTATATATTCCTCTCAGCTATGACTTTACCCAATTCATGTGCTGCCTTAACAAATTCTGGCTTAGAACCAACACTAGTACCGCAAAACACACAGATGTTTACAATTCGACTTCTTGAAGTTACTTCCATTTTTTTTAATGTATCTCTTTCTCAAATCTAGATGTCTTCACGAGTTCAATGACGAGCTGAATTTATAGAACCTGAAAAAGGATGAGTAATAATAGAACCAGTCCCTGCCAAATGACAATTATTAACTAAACAATAAAATATATCGTGAAAGTCAAAAAGTCTAGATCATGTCGGAGAAAATAAAAGAAAATAACAAAACAAATCATAATTATTAGTTAAAGACAAAGATATAATAATATTTACAAGAAGTAACCGCTTGAATGACGTCTATTCGTCAGGGACAAGCTTCACATCCAAATTTCTTATAAATTGGCAAACAGGGTCTTTTAAAGTCAGATTCCCGAGACTTAATTGTTGCCTTTCTTTTCGAAACTGTGTATGTAACATGTGAATTGCGTGATACACATATCCACTGAGAAGCGTTTCAAGAGTCAATGATATGTCATCTAAAAGACTTCTTACTCAGGTCATCCCTAATAAATTTAATTTTATCTTTGCGGTTATCAGACACTATTCCTAAAGAATGACAACTAGTATTACATGTCATGCGTGCACATTTATAGCAAACACCTAATCTTTTAGCTCTTCTTTTCTTTGCATAGGTGTTTCTTCCTAAACCTGGCAGAAATGAAACAAAAAAGTCAGAGGACTCACCTGCCAATCGGACTTGTGCTTCAATAATCCAACGAATGCCATTAGGAATACCTTTGATCATCAGAAGTCTCATTCATTCCATGCAAGCTTTGTAGACTTTCATTAGAGAGTTTTGAGGGAGAGAAGGAAATTACTTGTGAAGATTTGCGAGAACTTCTTCCATCTTGACTGTGACTTTACCTACAAAAATTAACCCACAAAAATAAACACATCAAATCTCAATATATACACAAATTGCATGGGTTGCCTCCCTGCTAGCGCTAAGTTTAACATCGTCAATTATACATGACTGCCCGAACGTTAGACTGGATCTGAAAGTGTGACACTTTCTTTTTATCGCTCAAATGTTTTTCCCCAGTAGTGCTTGACACGCTTGCTGTTAACTTTGAATGTTTAATTAGAGTTGGGATCATGTAACTCAACGGCTCTATCTGGTAAAACTCAACGGATCATGTAACCACCATGATTTTAACTTCCCAGGGAAAAGTTTCAACCTTGATTTACTGAACAATACCCGCTGCCCCGGTTCTAGTTGTATGCGTACTAACTTCTCATCATGTCTCTTCTTGGCCTTTTCTTTGTACAGTTTGGCATTCTCAAAAGGCTGTATGTGAAATTCCTCTAATTCATTGAGTTGGTGGAACTATTTCTCTCATGTTACTTGTAGATCAAGATTTAACTTCTTCAGTGCGCAGTACGCTTTATCTTCAAGCTCCATAGGCAGATGACATGCTTTAAGTTTGTCAGTGGGACTTTACATTGCATCGGAGTTCTGGACGGTGCTATTTATCACATCAAGTCTGAAACATTCCTCATTCGTTTCGTCATCCGAGAAATTCATGGCTTTGAAAACATTGAATGTTACTTCTTGGTCTTGAACCCTCTTGGTTAGTTCACCTTTTTGTACATCAATAATGGTTCGACCTGTAGCCAAGAATGGTCTCCCGAGGATGATGGGTACGTCTTCGTCTTCCTCCATGTAAAGGACAATAAAATCTGCTAGGAAAATGAATTTATCGACTTTGACAAGCACATCTTCAACTTCACCTCTCGAAAATGTGAGCGTTCCATCACCAAGTTGCAAAGAGATTGAGGTGGGCTTTGCTTCTCCAATCTGTAATTTCCTGTAAATGGAAAAAGGCATCAAGTTAATACTAGCACCTAAATCACACAAAGCCTTACCGAAGTTATGTTCTCCTATGGTGCAAGGGATAGTGAAACTGTCAGGATCTTTCAATTTAAGGGGAAGCTTCCTCTGAATGATGGCGTTGCATTCTTCTGTCAATGCTATTATCTCGTAATCTCTAAATCTTCATTTTCGTGACAGAATATCTTTCATGAATTTGACATAGCTGGGCATTTGTTCCAACGCTTCTGTAAATAGAATGTTGATATGCAGCTTTTTGAAGATCTCCAGGAATCGAGCAAACTGCTTGTCTAGTTTATTTTTCTGGAGACGCTGTGGAAATGGTGGAGATGGAGTGAATCTTTCTCGATCATTTGCTTTTGATTCTCTTTCCTCCATTTATGGTTCTCCTTCACTGCTTTTTTTTGGAACTTCCTCGGCATTTTCATTGACTCCAACATCTTTGTTGATTTCAGTACCGCTTTTCAAAGTGATGGCATGACATTGCTCCTTCCCCATATTCCTTGGATTTGGTTCTATGTTGCTAGGAAGGGTACCTTGCTGTCTGTAACTCTGAGCATTGGCCATTTGTCCCAATTGATTTTTCAGTGCCTTTATAGAAGCTGATTGGCTTTGATTGAATGTTGCTTGGGCTTGAAACATAGCATCGTATTTGGCTTCGT
This sequence comes from Zanthoxylum bungeanum, assembly GCA_019454045.1. Classification (NCBI taxonomy): domain Eukaryota; kingdom Viridiplantae; phylum Streptophyta; class Magnoliopsida; order Sapindales; family Rutaceae; genus Zanthoxylum; species Zanthoxylum bungeanum. The sequence continues at coordinate 59,509 of SKCR01036893.1, read as the reverse complement.
ACTTTTTGAACATCTCCGCAAGCAAATCTTTTATTTCTGGTTCTTTTTCATACACCTGGCTTTTGTTTTACTGTTGGAATCCGGGTGGTGGATTGTTCTTTTGCCCTGAATTGTTGCTCCATGCTAAATTGGGATGATTCCTCCACCTTGGGTTGTAGGTGTTGGAATATGGATTGTTTCCCTGTATGTTGAAATTGCTGACATAGTTCACCATCTCATCATGTTGGTTTGCCTCTGGTGTTCCTCCATATGGTGAACTTATGGAACCGACGATGTTCACAACTTTCATGCTAAGTGTTTCCATGAGTTTGTACATCTGATCCAGCTTGGCATTCATTGTTGTGTTGGCTCTAACTTCATAAATTCCTGCAATTCCTTGAATCATGCTCCTTTCTGTTGGCCACAAAGAATTGTTGTTGGCCATTTCTTCAATTAAGTCTCAGGTCTGATCTTCTCCTTTTTCCATTAAAGCTCCTTCAACAGTAGCATCTATTGTGGTTCTCATTAGTCTAGAAAGTCCATTGTAGAAGATTTGGACTTGTAGCCACTTTGCAATCTCATGGTGAGGACATTTTCTTAGCAACTCCTTGTATCTTTCTCAAGCTTCGCAGAGGGATTCTGAGTCATGTTGAACAAAAGATGTATTGTCATTCCTCATCTTTGCAGTTCTGGCTGGGGGAAAATAGTTTGCAAGGAATTTGGTGGCTACAGTGTTCCAAGTTATGATGGAACCTGCTGGTAGTGAATGTAGCCAAGTCTTAGTTCTATCTTTCAAATAATATAGAAACACATGCAGTCTCATTGCTTCTTCTGCCGTTCGGTTGTAATTGAATGTGCCGCAAACTTCCAGGAAGTTGTTGATATGGGCATTAGGATCTTTAGTTGCATTCCCCCAAACTGAACTGACTGTTGTATCATCTGGATGCAGGTTTTGATGTCACACGTATTTGCTGGTAAGAGAGGAAGTATAATGCATGATATAAAGCCGTCAACCACCAGAATAGTTCTGTCTCGAATATGAATTGGTGATGCAACCTCCAAAGGTTCAGGTACTTGATTGTTCATGTTGATCAGTGCTTCTTGGCCTTCTCGCCTTTCCATTCTCAACTGTCTAATGGTTCTTTCAATTTTTGGGTCAAGTGGACGGATTTCGAAGCTTCTGGTTCTTCTCATGTAGTGACTGAGAACCTGAAACACAAGAAAACAAAAATAATAAATAAAAACTAATTAGACACAAGTAAAAGTATCTAACCCCAAAATTAATAGTGAAAGATAAATAAGTCCCCGGTAACGGCGCCAAAAATTTGATCGGTGGTAAACACACACGTAACACAAGTGTACGTATCGCTCAAGTAGTATGAAATGTATCGATCCCATGAGGACTTAATACCTAGGCTATCAATTTATGAAGCTAAATATTTACAAGTATATAATAGATTGATTGTTGGTTGAATGGTGATTTTTATCTTAAAACAAGTAATTAAAACAGTACGAAAGTAAATTTAAGGAAAATCCAATATAATGAAAATATCTAAGGTTGTGAATCCTTCCAAAATATTTTAAAGATGAAATGATTCTCTTATGTTTGTGCAATATATCAGTTTGCTAACCTGGAACACAAAAATATGCAAAAGCCTCTGTCGATGGTCAGATGCAAACACCCAAAGTAATCCAATTAATCATATGCCTATGTTAAACAAATTACATGAATTCATTAAGATTAAGTTCCAATTGTGGTTACCCTTGCCCGACAGGTATATGTCTATCTTGGAAGGAAATTTACCTAAAGATCATTTGCCCTAAGGTGGGATCGTGATCTATTGAGTCTAAGGCTGAAACCTAAAATCCATTCGTCAAGTTCATTTTAAGTTTACCAAATCAATCTTATTAGTGGCCAGTTAACATGAAACATTAAGTTTAAGACTCAATCAATAAACCTTTATATTACCCAAGACATAAAATAACCAACTTTATAAACCGATGATATTGAAATTCATCACACCCATAGATAATATGTTTAGTTACAAAACATACCTAAATTTACAAAATTCATAGTTAAATAGATTAACATAACAGAAAATTAAAAAGTAAAGAAAATTACAATAATAAAAGAAAATGTTGGAGATAGGGGTTCCACTTTTAATACTTCAAATATAGATTACTCCCTTATCAATTAATCATTTCTTGAATTAATTATATTAAAACCGACCATATAGACAGTGAATGTCATTTTTCCAAAGTCCAACCGACCATATAGGCGGTAACAAAATCATATAAACCGACCATGTAGGCGGTAACAAGGTTAGCACCTAAACCAACCATAAAGGCGGAAACTAAGTCCAATAATGTAAAACCGGCCATATAGGCGGTAAATAATTAATTCAATTTATTTATTTAAATTAAGGGAGTAAATCTAAATTATTATATTAAAAGTTTCACCCCAGACTCCAGAAAAAAAAAGATTACATACTAATGATGTAATTAAAAACAAACAAAAATTTATTAAGCAAATAAAGAGGAAATACAAGAAAACTTAAATAAACATGCAAGACACTTTCTTTTAGGTTTTCATGGAGAAATCCCCCAAAGAAAGTATGAAAAATTTACAAAATTTAGCTTGGTATTTATAGGAAAATATAAAGGCTTCTACCAATTTCTCCACCAAACATGGCATCAAGCATGTTTGGTGGAAGTTTGACAATTTCCATTTTTTTATTTTATTTTACTTTCTTTTTTGTTTTTGAAAATGATTTTAATAATTATACATAACACACTTTCAGATTTTTTATTATTGATTTCGATAATGAAAACTTCAGAATTCGAAAATCTTATGAACTTCAAAGTTGTAGATATTTGAGTTTTCTTTAATCTGGAACTTGAATTACCTCAATCCGATATCACAATAAAATGTTATGGCCAAAAAATGACAATTGCACAAAGTTAAAATTTCTGAAATTGTACTTCGTTAAAATGCCATTTCAATTTCCAATCTCCAAAATCAAAATGTCAAGTCCAGTTTTTATCCTTATTTGTTCCACATTTCGTCCTGATTGATTCCATTAAGTCCCGATTTTATTTTATCTGCAAAATAACTAAAACACATCAAAACGTTCTTAAAACTCGAGAAACTATTCAAAATATTAAGTAAAATGGGCGGTAAATATTGATATATTTTCTGCTCATCAGTGGCACTTTCGAACAACCCTTTTGCTCGTATGATTGATACTAATAAGCTTAAGGGCGCGTAGAACTTTGCATACTGGGATATGGATTTGAGGATTGTCCTCGATTTGAGAAGTTGGGATATATTTTGGATGGTCCATTACCCCTTGCTATATCTGAAGATGCATCGACATAAGAGATTGAGACTTTCCAGAAATGGAAAGATGATGATTTAAGGGTTAAATCATTCATTCTCGGTTCACTGTCTTCTGAACTAAAGAGGTAATATTTTGAGATGCATGATGTTTATAGCATGATGACACAACTTCGTAAATCGTTCATGAACCATGAACATGTCATGGTTCATAGAGTAGCAATAGAATTATTTCATTCTAAACTTGACGAGGGACAGGCTGTGAGCATACATGTGCTTCATTTGATCGAGCACTTGAGGCACAATGATTTCCCTCTCAATGATACTTTAGGACGGAGTGTCATACTTAGTTCGCTCCCGGCGTCGTATCGCCAATTTATCATGTACTTCAACATGAATAGGATTCACTGCACTTACCGTGAGTTGCATATGATGCTTCTCATAGCGGAGGAGGGTTTGAAAAAGGGAGTGTCGACTCGACTTCTGAATCCCACTTCAATTTCCGCTTCTTCACACTCCAAGTCGAAGGGGAATAAGACAAATGGAAAGCAGAAGAAAGATTTTCAATGTTCCTCCACGGGCTAAGGTAGCGAAGCCCAAGAGAGCTTCTGAAGATAAATGCCATCACTGCTAGAAGTTCGGGCACTGGAAGAGGAACTATCCTGATTACCTTGCCCAATATCAGAAGGGAAAGAGCATCGACATCAGGTACTTTTATTTTTCCCGTTATTGATATCTCATTAGCTTGTGAACCTGTCACAACTAGTTGGATTTTAGATTCTGTTTGTCCTATTCACATTTGCAATTCGTTACAGGTGCTGATGGAAAGTAGACGACTGAAATATGGGGAGATGCAATTGTAATTCGAGAGTGGCAACTCTCTGGATACGGTTGCAGTGGGCTTATGCGAGATTCCCCTACCCAGTGGGAGACTTTTATTGCATGACTTTTTTTTGTTCCAGGATGTGTGGCGAATATTATGTCACCTTTTGTATTAGATACTAAAGGATATAATGTAAATATTAAGAATCATTTTTTATATTTATATGATAGAAATAATATTCAGATCCTTTGTTGTCCAAATGAGCATGGTCATTACATTTTGCACACATGTCGAGATATTTTGAATACTGGAATTAATAAACATAAATTATTTGAAATAAATAATACTGAACTTTGGCATATGAGGTTAGGTCATATAGGCGTGAAACACCTAACCCAGTTGGTTAGGAATGGTTTGATTTCGGATCTCACCATTGAACCTTATCCAACATGTGAATCTTGTATTCAGGGTAAAATGACCAAAGCCCCATTTTCAGGTGTTGGACACCGAGCCACTGACTTATTGGAACTCGTACATTTTGATATATGTGGTCCTATGAGTCAGACTGAACACAGTGGTTTTTCATACTTCATTACCTTTACCGATGATGTGTCACGGTACGATTATGTTTATCTAATGAAACATAAATCAGAAACCTTTGAAAAGTTCAAAGAATTCTGAAACGAAGTAGAAAAACAAACTAGATAATATATTAAATATCTTCGATTTGATCGAGGCGGTGAATATATGAGTATAGAGTTCACTGATTATTTAAAGGAGAATGAGATTCTCGCTCAATATACTCCTCCTAGTACTCCACAACATAATGGAGTGTCAGAGAGGAGAAATCAGACATTATTGGATATGGTCCGATTTATGTTGAGTTTTAAAGATTTGCTTATGCGGTTATGCCCTTTTAACTACCGCACATATTTTGAATAAGATTCCTTCCAAAGTTGTTCCTACTGCTCTGTATGAGATATGGACCGGTAGGAAACTAAATCTTAATTATATTAAGGTTTGGGGTTGTCCTGCATAAGTCAGGGTGGCTCAGCAGAATAAGCTTTTACCTCGATGACAAAAGTTTATGTTTGTTGGATATCCTTCAAATAGGAAAGAATATTTGTTCTATGATACCGAGCATCGAAATGCGTTCGTAGCTCACTTGGGAAAATTTCTAGAAGTATAATTTTTTTCTAAAGTAGGTAATCATAGACAGGTTGAACTTGATGAAGTACAACCTGATACCAACGAACCAACGGAGGAAGCTGAAGTTCAAATAGATGAATAACTTTCAACACACACATTCCGTAGGTCATAAAGGGTATCTAGACCTCCTGAACGCTTGTATTTGATACAAGAAAATAGTCTCGATGTTCTCTTAGCTGAAGAGACTGACCCTTTTACCTATACAGAATCGATGTTTGACATCGACTCCTTGAAGTGGCAAGACGCCATGAAATCTGAGTTAGACTCAATATATGAGAATCAAGTTTGGGACTTGGTCCCGCTTCTTGAAGGAATTATTCCTATCAGTTATAAATAGGTTTACAAAAGGAAGCGTGAGCCTGACGGAAAGGTTGAAAACTTTAAGGCCCGACTGGTAGCTAAAGGTTACACGTAGCGACCTGGTGTCGACTACGATGAAACCTTTTCGCCAGTTGCGATTCTAAAGTCTATAAGGATTTTATTGTCTATTTTCGTTTACCATGATTACGAGATTTGGAAAATGGATGTCAAAATGACTTTTCTAAATAGATTTCTTGATGAAGAAATCTATATGGAACAACCGGATGGTTTTGCATCCAGCGAGAAGTCGGGGATGGTATGCAAGCTTAAAAAGTCCATTTATGGACTTAAACAGGCTTCACGAAGTTGGAATCTTTGATTCGATGAGATAATCAAATTGTCTGATTTTCTTAAGAATTCGGAAGAATTCTGTGTGTATAAGAAAGTCAGTGGGAGTATGATGGTATTTTTAATTCTCTATGTTGATGACATTCTAATCATTGGGAATGATATCAGGATGATGCAAGGCATCAAAGCTTACCTCTGTAAAAATTTCTCCATTAAGGACCTGTGTGAAGCTTCTTATGTCTTAGACATAAAACTCTATAGAGATAGAGAAAGGAAGCTTATTGGGTTATCCCAATCAACATACATAAATAAGATCTTAGAATGGTATAATTTTGGTAACTGTAAGACTGTAAATACATCGTTCAGACATGGCTTACGTCTTTCAAAAATGATGGGTCCACAAATAGAATATGAGAATATTAAAATGTCTAATCAGCTTTATGCTTTGTGTTTGGGCAGCATCATGTATGTTATGTTATGTACTAGACCTGATATCAACTTCACAGTTAGTGTGACCGAAAGATATCAGTCCAATCCAGGAAATGACCATTGGATGGCCATTAAACATATCCTCAAATATCTTAAAGGTATTAAGGATAAGTTTATAATATATGGAGGAAATGAACTACAAGTTAATGGGTATACGGATTCTGATTTTCAATCGGATCCCGATGATAGAAAGTCTACATTAGGATTCGTCTTTACCCTTAATGGAGGTGCAGTTTGTTGGAAGAGTTCCAAACATGGGTCAACAGCTGATTCCACCATAAATGCGGAATATATTACAGCTTCTGAAGCTGAAAAGAAAGCTGTATGGGTTAGAAACTTTATCACAGAATTGGGAGTAGTCCTAAGTATCGAGAATCTGATTCCATTATACTGTGATAATACTGAAACCATTACGCAAGCAAAGGAACCAAGGGCGCATCAGAAGATAAAGTATGTGGAACGAAAGTACCACATCATTCAAGATATTGTGTCGCGATGGGCCATTATCGTGTGCAAGGTACCGAGTGAAGATAATGTAGTAGACTAACTTACCAAGGCCATTCCTCCAAAGTTATTTGATAAACATGTGGAGTCGATGGGTATTAGATACAATCGATATTGACACTAAAGCAAGTGAGATATTTTGTTAGGTTTGGTGCTCGGAGCGCCAATTTTCTTATGTATTTCCCTGTAAATACTTATGTAACATTTTATTATGAATAAAATAAACAGTTTCTATTATATAACATCTCTTTATATATGGTAAATACGTAATTGACCTTAGAATGAATAGTTATGATACTGTCGCAAAAGCGTCGCAACTGACATTGAGTTTTATCATGACGTTGTCATTCTTAGATTGTTCCTGGTCAAGGTTTATATTACTTGGTCAGTAAAGTAAACCCTTTGAGATTTGTACATTTCATATATTGGAATCTTGGATTCCAATGGTTTCTCAATGAACCATGAGTCTTGGAATCTTGATATATTATTTTTGTTTCATTTTCTTTCATTAGGTTAAGTTACCAAATTTTATTACAAAGAAAGTTTGAGAGAAAAGTTGAAGAACAAAGGAAAATCTTTAGCAAAAAGTTGGAATTTTGTAAGTTTTTCTAACTTTTTCAACTAGAAAATTGTTTCTATGATTCTTGGCTTCAACATGTGTTGCTTGGAATTTTCTCTACTCTTTAAGAATGTAATAAAATGGTTGGAAACTTGAATGAAAGATGTTAGCATGTATGTTAATTAAAGTAAGCTTATAAATGGTTATTAAGCTCTCTTTTGGTTATTTGATAATCATGTTGCCATTCTAGAGTTGTTAGTGTTAGGGTTTGTGCTCAGAGTGTCAATCTAGATCGTATTCATGTCTGATTCATGAATACGAACAATTCATTTTTCCATAATATTACTTATTTATGGTAATACTTCTTGCTTTTATATACATATTTGATCTAATTACGATTAGATTGAAACTAAATATGAATTAGTGATATGTATATATTAGACAAAGACCAGATAATATATAATGTAGTGTGCAGTTACAAAGTAATTTGTAATTGACATTGGGAAGTGTCACTACTAGAAGTATATTATCAGATAAAGTTCTTGGTCAAGATTTACTAACACGGGTCGGTTAGTAAAATCCGCTGAAACCAGTACACGTCGTATATCAAGACTTGGTTCGATGGTTTATCCCAATGAACCATAAGTCTTGGGAGACTCGTATAGACGTGTAGGTGTTTATATTGGATAAACAATGAACGACTCACCGAATATTTCCTAATATATGGTATACCAACGTTAATAGGAATCTTCTCGAGTCAAGTGAGCATAGTGGTCCTTCGACTTGAGATATCACTGTGGACATATGAGGTATCCTCCACACTTTGATGGCAGTCACGTCAATTTTTATTTCTAATTTTTTCCCAATTTCGAAATTTGCAACCCTAAGTATATAAGGGTTTCATTTTTCATTTGCTTAATAATTCTAAGCTTTCAAATAACACAAAACCTAAGAGACTTGAGAGGAAAAGTGAAGAAACCAAGATGAAAATGGAAAAAATCTTAGAAATTAGTAAGTAATTTCAACTTTTCTTTAAAGAAAAAAGTTTATTTTGTTCTTGACTACAACATATGTTGTTCTCTTGTTTCTCTACTCTCTTTTATTTGTGTTATGAAGTTTGGAAGCTTGAATGAAAGATGTATGCATGTACATAAACAAAGTTTGCTTATTAATGGCTAATAAGCACACTTTTAATCATTAGATGATTTGGTTGTCATTCTAGAGTTGCTTAGCCACTCATAAATGACCTATAATTTTTCTTGAGTTGTTTCATGGTGGCGAGACTTATTTGGTGTGGAAAGGATTGAATTATAGTTTTGAATTTGTTTAATTTGGTGTAATTTTATCAATTTATGAAAATTATAAAATTAGGGTTCAGAACCCTCTCCAAATTTGGGGCTTTTCATATATGTGTTAATTAATGATGTATATATGATGCATATTAATTTTGGTGTTGATTGGACTTGATCTTAAATGGTTTTGAACCGATTTGGACTAAAGTGTAATTTTTGGAAAGTTGAGGGACCTATTCAGCAATTTATGAAAAATTGGTTTCTTGAATTTCAAATTTTATTTTCATGTATAAGATATGTATAGATCATTTTAGTAGTTATTTGAAATCACCTAATTATGTATTTGACAAATTAGGACTAAAATGATCAAAATACAAAGTTAGGGGCATTTTCATAATTACTGAAAATCTGGAAAAATTTTCAGAATTTTGTTTTAATGTATATTTGATGTACAAATTATTTTCGTTGTGATTGGAAATCACCTAAGCTTGTTTTGAACAACTTAGGACTAAAATGATTAAAATAGAAAGTTTTGGGGTTGTATGGTAATTTATTGAAATTATGATTTCTGGGTTAAAATTTCTGTTTTTGAGTATTGAATGATTAAAATAAATAAGTTTATTTTAATTACCCAAGAAAAATTAAAGAAATGGAAAAATTTGATTTTCTCGCATTCCGCTGTGTAACCCGGGTATTTTGCCCAAAACCCCAATACTTAGGCCACTCATTGATGACCTATAATTGTTCTTGAGTTGTTTTAAAGTGGTGAGATTTTTTTGGTGTGGTAGAGACTTGATTGAAATGCTGGATTTGTTTATTTGGTGTAATTTGTTTAATTTGATGAATTTATAAAATTAGGGTTTATACCCTTTCCAAATTTGGGGTTTTTCTCATATGTGTTGTGTAATGATGTATATATGAAGTGCATTTAATTTGGTGTTGATTGGATTTGATCTTGACTTGTTTTGAACAAGATTGGACTAAAATGCATAAGTTGGAAACCTTGGATGGCTTCTTGGCAATTTTTTCATTTTGTGGCTTTTGAGTTGCAATTTATATTTTGATGTATTGGACATGTATAAATCATTTTGGGATTGATTTGGAATCACTTAAATTTTTATTTGACAATTTAAGGACTAAAATGATCAAAATGTAAAGTATTTGGGGTCTCTCGGTAATTAATGAAAAATATGATTTTTGGGTAAAAATTTCAATTTTTAAGTATTGAGTAATTAGAATAAATAAGTTTATTTTAACTGCCTAAGAAAAATTATTGAAATCGAAAATTTTGATTTTCACGTTCCGCTGCGTTTACCCGGATTTGCCCCCTAAAACCCCAACAAAGTATTGATGCTAGTGGATTCATTTTGTATCACGTACTCTGTTGAAAACACAAGTTTGTTAATAATTTTATAATAAATATTTAACCAAAATTTATGGTATTTTAATTAATGTTGCTCCCATTAATTTTACTCGAATTTCACACTCCCATATGCGGAAGACGGAAATTTATTGGATATATTTCTAGTGGGACATTGAGTTCTCATTGTTAATGTCATGTCACCTAATGGGTTTTGGAACTTCATTTCCAATGAGTCAAAACTCATTTTGTTTGTATCTCTATACAAGACTCAACCTTTCCACCTCTAGCGAATAATATCTCACCTAATGGGTTTTGAAATATTCACTAGTTAAGCTAAGCCCAACATCTTTCATCATTTAACACATGTGATTGGCCCTCACCTAATGGGTTTTGGGTTTGCAATCATTAGGCTACATATACGAACAAGTGAAATAGTACTTAAACATATAAAGGTTCATAACTTAATGAGCTTTGAGATTACCAAAATATATTTAGGGGCTATTTGATTGTGTTAGAAGGTTAATGCTTAATATTCAATATTGGGGATTATTTAATTATTCATATCTTATATGATTTAGGTCTTTTCTTTTAGTGCGTCTTGATGTTTTTGTATCTTATACTATCATCGTGCACAAGCACATTACCACATAACTTTTATGTTTGGCAGTAGACGAGAGGGATCTTAATCTTTTATAAACACTTTAATAAGACCACTCTATTTAGATTAAGACAATCCTTCATAATTCGATAACTAGAGAAAAACTCCCAAAAAATTGGGGGGGGGGGTTTGACGTGACCACTGAAGCCCCTATCTTCTTTGGTTCTTATCGCCTTGGTGACATTTTTTTTTTTAGTACCTCTTTGTTCGAGAAGGTCTTAGGCTTTCTTGACTTGAATAATCTTATTACTAATCTTGAAACTTTTAAGAGATTACACTTTTATTATCAAATAATATTTTAATTATATTAAATAATTAAGATATATAATCAAAGTTGTATTATGATTATTGTGGTGATTTAATTTTAATCCAATTAAAATTTTATTTGGGTTTAACTTCCTAAGAAATTATTTAATTCAAAACTAGCAACAACTCAATTTCTATTAAATGATTTCCAAACACAATTTTAATGGAAAATGAAATTTTAATCTTACACAAATTTTAATTCTGGAAATTTTATAATATATTTATAATTTTCACCTCTGATCGTTTTTGGTATTACAATAAATCCCTAAAACTTTCAAAATTTTATAAATTAGTTCTGCGGAGTCTGCCAACCTGAATTTTCAGGTTCTATCCATCAGATTGTTTCGCATACCAGACAACTTTTTCTGAATTCTGATTGAGTTGAAATTTTATAGAGTCGTTAGTCCATATATTTAGTGTTTCTATACAAATATTTAGCCCAAAATAATGATTTTATCAACATAAAATAATATCATAAGTGAACAGCTCTCAATGGGATCACATATACATGCTTTAATTAATTTTCATCAAAACAACATAACCTCAAAGCTACTGATACCACCGTAAGGTTTTGGGGTTAGCGCGGAAGCATCCATGTGGCTGGAATTAAAAATTTTCTTCCAAAACCACTTTAAGGATCTTGGTTATGTCATTGTTGATGTAAACAAATATACTATTAAATTAATCTCTATTAATTTTAACATGCATGCAATAAATTTTATTTATCAAAATAAATCATATTTACTAATAGTAAAACATACCTTGATTGGTTTGTTATTTTTTCTTGATTTTTCTCTTGCAGTAGTGCACCAAGCGTTGCACATCTAGTTGGCACACCAGCAATCCCCTACAAATAATATGCTCTCACTTTTGAGAACAAAAGAAAAACTCTTTTTCTTTTGTAAGATATTGAAGTCTTAAATTGCAGATCTAAGAAACTAACTTTCTTGAAACAACTTTAGAAGAAGCTAAAAACTAAAAAGAGAGGGAAAAAATTAGGTCTCTTAAAGGTTGTTTCCAAAATAAATTAGGATACTTAATAAAATTAGGAATCCTAATTAAATCAAGACTTCCATTTTGAATATTAATTAGGACTCTAATTAATTTGCGTGCTAGCTCATTAAATTAAAGCCCACTAGATTAAATAATATTTTGACCCAATAATTAATTGAATTTACATTACATTTAATTTATTTAATATAAATATCAAATATTTATTTAAATAATTAAATCTAATTTTTATATTTTGAATTTATTAATCAAATTAATATTTACGAAATATTCTGATTATCCTAATCCAATTTAAGAAACACCAAAATAATCATTTATTAACTTTTAATAAGCATCCTCAAATTTATAACATAAACGAGAACTATATTTGTGCGACCGTCCTAAGTTCATTATCGAGTAGTAGTGGAATAATATTAACTCTTTAATATTTCATTTCTATGATATTCCACAGATCATGGGTAATCGCCTAGCGGCAAGTCATGGTCCATAATCGATGAATGAAGTGAGAAAACATATGAACCTGTTAGAATACACTTCGAGCATGTCATCTCATTCATTCCAATATTTATGTCTCTTATCCAGTCTGAGATCATGGTAATGTCAAATCATTATACTCAATATATCTTTAAAATCTATCTTGTGGATTTGATATCTCAAAGATATCGACCGCTTTGGCCAAAGACTTATATCCACAACTTTGAGTTTCCTTGAAACATCTCTTATTTATTATCAACACTATCGGATCTCATCTTGAAACATACGTGACTTCGTACGTCAATAGCACAAGGTCATTGTGGGACACAGAAACTGGACGAGGCATGCTGTCCCGGGCTCGCGGTCCGGTTGGGAGTACGGAGTAGCCTGCGGGGGACTAAACCGGAGAATAATGGAGTCGCCCCCCGGTGTGAACCGGGAAAATGAGATTAAGGCCGCACTCACCCCTCGCAAGGGAAGACCTCAAACCGTTGGGTTCGGAATGGTCCCTTACTTATGTCACTTGTAATGAAAGGATTTATGTAATAATTTAATCAAGTTTAAGTAAAACTTATTTCCAAGAGTATCATGCTTCTAAATTCACATGTACAAGATAAAACTTACACCTAAATTTACATACATTTCACATCTAAGATTGCATGCTTGAGAGTACATCAAAGTACGCAACAACATACAACTTCATTGGCATATTATATTCACGAAAGACACAGGCACACACACTAACCACACAAGCACACATGTGAGCACTTTTCCAAGTGGTACGTGGAATTGTATCCCAAGTACAGACCGCACTACCGTCCATTCGGAATCGGCTACGGAATTTATGTCTGGGTTTCCATCCGATATACCACAAGAAATAATACTCAAATGCTATCATGACATAGATATATGAATTGTAATACGATACGTTGAGCCAAGACGAAGGTAAATGATGTAACCAATGGGATAAACATGTTTTTCACTGTGATGCGTACAAAGATAAGAATGACTATATGGGATTTCATAATACATGCATGAATGGTATAGTTGGCTTTATGTGAAAGTTGTGAGTGTGTGCGTGAGTGCAAGGGGCTATCGCATGAAGGGTTCAGTTTAGGGTTTTATGAGGCAGTGAAGAGATGACTAAACTGGGCAGTGGGAGACGTAGAACTGGGCAGTGTGGAGTGTGGATTGATTGTGGCAGTTTTTAGGGGGCTGTCAGGGGGTGATTTGCGGCAATTAGCTGGGTAGTTTGGGGGTAATTTTGGTGATTTATGGACTAATTAGGGGATGGTTTTCTCGGCAGTTTGAATGGATTTGTGGGGCGTATGGCAGTATGCGTGGCTAAGGGTTGATGGGCAGTATACGCTGAAGCGGTGAGGGGTGTTTGATTATGAGGTGGCATGCGTGAAGGTTGTGAAGTGGAGGGGCGTAGGGCAGACTAGTGGGCAGGTGTGTAAAGCTTGGTTTGTTGATATGGTGAGTGCGCAGGTCAAAGGGGCTGGCTGACGCGAGGCTAATAGGTGGCGTTGTGGTGAGTGGCTTAATGGCAGGCTACGTTGGAGTGTAAAGGGCAGGGGATATGGGTACACCAATGAAAATAAGTCGAGCCAAGACAGGGATAAACGATGCAATCAATAGATGAAAGACACGGCAAATATCGTGGTAAAGGTAGCCTTTTAGGCTTTTCTTCTCAAATGGAGAACCTTTTAATCCAACACAATAAGCCCATGTGCCTTTCGTTACAATGCATACAAAGATAAAGATAACTATATGAAATTTCATATACCCGATTGAACACATCTTACATTCAACCGAGCATATATCAACTGGCGCGGCAAAGTATCATGGTAAAGGATTTTAACCCCTCCAAATAGGGGACCTTTAATCCGACTTACTAAGCCCATGCGCTCGATCGTATCATGCATACAAAAATAAAGACAATCATATCAAACTTAGTATTTCCGATTGAACATATCTTATGTCCAACCGAACACACATCAACCGGCGCGGCAAAGCATTGTGGTAAAGGATTTTAACCCCTCCAAATAGGGAACCTTTAATTCGACTTACTAAGCCCATGCGCTCGATTGTATCATACATACAAAAATAAAGGCAATCACATGAAACTTAGTATGCTCGATTGAACATATCTTATATCCAACCGAACAGACATCAACCGGCGCGGCAAAGCATTGTGGTAAAGGATTTTAACCCCTCCAAATAGGGGACCTTTAATCCGACTTTTGCGCTCGATTGTATCATGCATACAAATAATGTGCGGAATTCAAATGATGAAAAATAAATAAATCAAAGCATATAAAACAAAAGAAAGTGTCGTTTACTCAAGCGGTACGTGGAGTTGTATCCCGAGTACAGATCATACTACCGTCCATTCGGAATCGGCTATGAAATTTATGTCCGGGTTTCCATCCGATATACCGCGAGAGTTGACACATCTCTCATTTTATTCCAAAGCCACAACATACAATATCTCATAATCCATGCATATTTATCTACTCAAGGGCCACAACATGCATTTCAACATAACAATCATGCAAGCAATACTCACAAATAATACAAATAAAACAGAAAACGAATGTGGAAAATACCCTCAGGTCTAACCTTTTATGTCGACTTTCGAACTCACGTTTCACGGCCGTCGGAAGGGCTATCACACCGCAACTTTTCTGGTTCACTGGTTTTGCATTTTTACCTCGCTGTTTCACTGCTCAAGCTACTGTTTTGACTCCGTTTTGCTGCTGTTTCCTCCTCGTTCGCGTTTCGCTGTCGTATTATTGGTCACTGTTTCAGGTGTATATGGGACTGTTTTGTGTGTTTTTTTTATGGTTTTAAGTGCAGTTTTTTGTGTGATTATTTAAGGATTATAAGTGCAGTTTTTATGTTACTGGTTTAGGGATTTTAGGGACTATTTTGAGGGCTAATATGAGTGCAGTTTTTCGGTACTGCAGGGAGGTTTACGGGGCTGTTGTTTCGGTGATATAGGGAGGCTTATGGGGCTGTGTTTTTGACGTGCAAAGGGCTGCTGTATTGGTGTATTTTTCGGTGATGTGAGGGAGGCTTATGGGGCTGTGTTTTTTCGGTCAAGTAGGGGAATGAGATGAAGAGAAATTTTTGTTATTTTTTGGTGTAATATGCGTGAACTTGTAAGGGATTTGTTGCTGTTTTTTGC
Source organism: Zanthoxylum bungeanum (assembly GCA_019454045.1). NCBI lineage: Eukaryota > Viridiplantae > Streptophyta > Magnoliopsida > Sapindales > Rutaceae > Zanthoxylum > Zanthoxylum bungeanum. Next base: position 43,664 of record SKCR01036893.1, on the reverse strand, counting down.
TTGTGACTTCTTGTCAAAAAAAAACGTGTGTTGGAGAGGGGGAGAGCTTTGGGTGATGGTTGTTTATATAGAGAATGGCTAGGACTCCTCCTTGTCTCACAAGGAATAGGATTTGACATTAAAGGGAGGATTTGATTTGGTATCCAACAAGGAAAAGATTAGATTGAGGGGGGACAAATTTGGTTCAAATTAGGAATATAATATATTTGATTGGTTAGGATTAGGCATTTAATTGTGTAGATTAGGAAGTCAATATTTTTATTTGTTATGATTGATTTTAATTAGGCATGACATCTTTTTAATTTAGTATGTGATTTTGTTAGTTATGAAGTTAATATATTTGATTTGTCCAAATTAGGTATGATTATATATTATGTTTTATTTAATTGGTAAATGGCTTAAAATATTTTATTTAATTCAAATACATTATCTAATTAATATTTAATCTAATATTTTATTTAATTTGGGTGTAATTAGGGTGATTGGGCGGGTGTGGGCTTTTGGTTAGGCGTGTGGGCTTTGGTTGGTGGGTTTGGTTTGTGTGGACAAGGTGTGTGGGCTTGCGGGGGTTTTGGGTCAAGGCAAGGTGATTTGTGAGTGTTTTGGGCCAGGAATAATTTTAAAACGGAAAACCAACAAGTAACCCGAAGCTAAACCAGTGAACTTAATCCGAATATGAGTCAATTCTTGACTCCTCCCTTCCGACGTCCGTTTCCCGCGGCTTCCACGACTTAAAAGGTAGTGCCTCCAACTGAGACTCATCAACGGGTTTCACATGCAAAAATGCAATGCCTACAGTCATCTAGCATTTATTCATAGGATGTGGATAGTCGAATGAGTATATACTAGTGAACCAAAAGTACTATCGCACAAGTCATCATATGATCTCAGGTCAGAGGATATGACGACACTAATGTATTATTAAGAAGATCAATGATCTTAGATAATATTATCATGTGATCTTACGCTTCCGTGGTCGTGTTTGATATTTCATTCTACTAATGGAACATCTATTATTTTTGTCCTTATGATATGAGACTTATCGTCCATTCTATTAACATCAAATGTCAATTTAGGCGATATACAATAATATTGGTCGAGTGATATATTATTGTCTTGTATAATAATCATATTTGACTATGAACATAATTTAAGACATATATAAATATCATTGACTCTCGTAATCACAAACGTCTTTTGGATTAACGGTATTCATCTGACATATTGTCTCGAGACATATAAATAAAATATGGATTTAATAATATGTAGATAACCAATACATTTTATTAATAAATAATAAACTGTATTTCTTCTGCTGTTGTTAGTTCCTTTCATAGTGTGAGTACGCTTTATCTTTTTGTAAGTGTTGGCATATAAATAAATCTAAATCTTATAATAAAGATAAACGATTATTCAGTAAACTTGTTATATTGTTCTTCTTTCCCATTCCTACTTGTTCTGCAAAATCAAACTTATCATTCGGTAACAGCGCACGGTTCCGATTATGGACACTCGAGGCAAAACTAATGTCGAATTCCTTAATGAAGTTCATGAAGTCCTAGCTCGACATGAAATCCATCTGAAACCTCAAAAACCAATCCTCACTATGACCAAGCCCATCATACACCTCAAATTGAATTTTCTGCAATTCAACGGAGAAGACCCAACTGATTGGATTTATAAGGCCGAACAATATTTTCAATTCAAAAATATCCCAGCATCTCAACAGGTGCAGCTCGCGTCATTTCACCTTGAAGGATTAATTGTATTGCAATGGCATCGCTGGTTGACTAAATTCAAAGGAACCTCTCACTTGGGATGAATATCGATTATGAGGATCCATCAGAAGCCTCAAACAAGTCACTACAGTTGCCGATTACCAAAAAACCTTCAAAAAAACTCTCTCACTAAGTCAACGGTTTACCCGAAATGTTTTTGGTTGGTTGTTTCGTTGCACGTCCTTGACGAAATCCATTTGGATGTCAAAATCAAAGAACCTCGCACACTAGATGACACTATTAGGGTGGCTAGACTCATCCAAGAAAGAAACTAGTACTAGTCCCGGCCACGATTCCGGTTCAAAACCGAAACAAAATCGGAATCGAACCGGTTGGAATCAGCCGATTTCGGTTAACCGGAACTAGTTTTGTTTGGTTAGGGTTCAACCCTAGTCGAATCGAACGGAACCGGATGATTCTAATTGTTCAAATTGAAACCGTTGGAACTGAACCGTTTGGTTCCAACAGTTCTACTAGTCGTATGGCTACACTGGGGGCCAACGGCTCCCTGCCCTAAAAATACAAATAAATATATTATTTTTTAAAAAATCTAATTATTAAATTATCCTTAATAACATTAATAAAACCGCTAGATTTATGGCAATTTAGGTATCACAAAATTAATCCAAAAATATATAAATAAGGATTATTCCTCATTTTTTATTTTTTCAACACACCAATTCTCAATTCTCTCAATTTCTTTAATTCTCTCATTCTCAATTCTCTAATCTTTCAATTTTTCAGGGTAAGAGTAAGCTAGTATAGATATTTAGTTAATATTCCTATGTCATTGACATAGAAGGGGTTAAAAATTTTAATTTTAAATATAATATATCCCACCATTTTAATGTTGTGAGATCTATTAAATTTAAAATTTTAATACTTTTATATTGTGGGAATCACATTATATTTAAAATAGAAAATTATGAAATCCACTTCTCTATCAAATGCCCAGCAAGACGTGTTCCTGTAAAAGCTTCAAAATGCTATTTTGACATAATAAAATTGACAAAACTTTGACAAAAATGTAAGAAAATGCTATGATTCGGGCAGAATATAGACTTAACTTGCAAGGCCGGCAACAACGAACAGTGACCAAGTCGAGAGAATAAAACATGTTAGCAGTTGAAGGTGAAGTAGTTCCTAGGTTCAAGTGTTGTTAGTTTCCTTTGTTTAAGCAGTAGCTGTTGTTAGTTCTTATCATAGTGTAAGTAAGCTTTATCTTCTTGTAAGTGTTGGCCTATGAATAAACCTGAAGCGTATAATAAAGACATGCAAATATTATTCAGTAAACTTGTTATGCAAAAATCAAACTTATCATGTTTAAGTGCCCTTTACTTTATTGCAACTTATTTATAACTATGTGGGTAATTTTAGGGAAATATAAGTCTACTTTTTTTGCCAAACTTACACATAATTAAAATGAAGGATTATTTGGTTTTTTTTTTCATATATTTTATCAAAATTTTGTAAGTAGATGGTGCACCCTCTCTTTTGCCGATAGCGCCCAAATTGAGAGTGGCTTGAATTAGTAGAGTAGTCAAAATATTGATTCGATTCGAATAAATTTTGATTTTTATAGAAAATTATAGATATTTTTCATTTTAGCGGGAGTAAATTTAAAAAAAATATATCTTATTAACAACTCGATTTCATTAATTTATATAATATATTTTAACAAATTTTTGAATTAAACAATAACGATTGTCCTCGTTAATCTTTAAATAGTTCCGCAACTGACCGGAATAGTATAACATTTAAGAGACCTTTGGGGGTTTGATGCGAATTGTCTTCTCATTGGCTGACAAAGCACATTTTATTTTATGTGCACCAACATATTCATATATGTTCACTTGATCATTTTCAAAATTAATGCATATAACATTTCTGTATTTAGCTATCTCTATTAAGATAAAGGTGTTCTTTATCTGTTGTCAAATTATTCATTTTCAAAAAACACACAAGCTAAGTTCGTGAAAACTCTCTCAAAAGTAATATACCCTTCCTGAATTTCATACAATATATTTATTTCCTAATTAAGATATTGATATCTCTTGTAAAAGTAGTTTTATGACTTTTTAAGTAAGCTTAGAACAACTCCAAAAAACTATTAAATTCACTCGTCACATACTTATTTGCTTACTTATGTGATAAATTAAAGAGCGGAAAATAAACTTAATTCTAAAAAACTCTTCAAATAAAATATGTTTATATTATTTTAATCAAAAAATTTCCCCCACCAAATTTAGCTACCCTCCTTTTTTTCATAAATTTAACAACCCTACATTTTTTTACCTCCGACAAATTTAATTACCCTCCAATTTATCTTTTGAAGTATTTTCAATTTTTTTTATAAATTATATTATTTGTTACACAAATTTTTCATCATGCCACTTGTTCAAAACTAATTAAATTTTATTCTCTTATTTCTTAATGGCTAGCAATTTTAATTTAGATGAATTAAGGTTATGGGTAGAAAAATTTTGGATAATCAATTTGATCTATTTTGATAAAATCCACTAAAAATGAGTAAAGTTGAAATGATAAATGTTAGTAAGATTTTAGTGAAATGTATATGAATTTAACATTATTTATGGGCTAAAAATATTATTGAGAATTATGACTATTGCTTATATTACTTTAATAAATAATTGTTATTATAATATAACTTCAACCACCACTATCAAAATAAAGATGGGAGAACAAATATTATATAATATTATCTGACGAGAGATAAGTTGTTGTTCATTATTGAAGGGCGGGAATGAAAAGCTAATTTAGAAAATCTCATTTGATATATCTTGACCGGTGCAATCACACGCGTATAACGCAAGCGCACGTATCGTTCAAATAGTATAAAAAGTATCGATCCACGAGAACTTAATACCTAAGCTATTAATTTATGAAGTCAAATTTTTACGAGTATCTAATGGATTGATTGTTTGATTGGATGGTGACTTTAAAATTAAAACAAGTAAATAAAATTTTACGAAAGTAAATTGATGAAAATTCAAGATTATTAAACTATTTAGGGTTGTGAATCTTTCCAATATCTTTTTAAAGATGAAGTGGTTATTTTACGTTTGTTTAATATATCGGTTTATTAACCTGGAACACAAAATTATACAAAAGCCTATTCCGATGGTCAAATACAAATACCCAGTATAACTTTATTAATCATATTCCTATGTCAACCAAGTTACCTGAATTCATTAAGATTAAGTTTCAATTAAGGTTACCCCCGCCCGATGATGAGTGATATTTATATCACTATTTCCCACTCATTTAACCTAATATTTTGTATAGTTTCTTGAGTTTTGTGAACGTTTTGATATGTTTTGTGTTATTTTGTAGATAAAATAAATTTTGGAAAGCATTGGAGGCAATTTGGGGCAAAAACGAACAAAAATGCGTCAACAGGGATATTTTGGTCTTATGCGCGTCGCGACGCCCAGACTTCCGCGTCGCGACGTCTAAAATACGCCGAACAGTGCTAACGTGCGCCGGGTCCACAAATCAGAATCTGAGAAAAGTTTGACTTTGCTAAAATGCGCCGTGCCACGTGTCACCATCACAGCCGATTTGCTAACGTGCGACGTGCCACGTGTCATCATCATATGCTGCCGACACTCAGAGTTGACACGTGTCGCCTCGTCATCAGCCATGTCATCGGTCAAAAAGTCAACATCGCCATGTGTCACGCCACATCATCCGCCACGTCACAAGGTCAACCAAGTCAACTTGCCACGTCAGCATCAGCCAATCACAGCATGACACGTGTCGCCACGTGTCGCAATCCTACGGTGCCGACAGTCTCTTTCCCACGTGTCGCCATGTCGTCGCCACGTCAGCATCAATAATTGAGTATCTTATCCTTATCTGACACGTGGCGGATAAGAATCTCAGCGACCAATCAGAAGCCGCCACGTGTCACAATAATTGAAGCCCAACCACTCTGCCACGTGTCACCTTATCATCTTATCCAGAATCTTCAAACCAGCGAACCAGAGCGTGCCACGTCGACAAATCCGGCGTCGCGACGCTGAGGACCTGGCGTCGCGACGCTGGAACCAATTTTTCTATAAATTGAGCTCGAGATTTCAGAATTCAGTGCACCTTCCTCTCTCTTCAATTCTTTCTAAAGAGAGAGCTTCTCTCTCTAGATTCTTTAGTTTTTTTTAGTTTTTTTTTTATTTTTAGTTTTTAGTTTTGTAAATAATTTTAATTACTTTTTGTAATAATAGTAATTTAATTTTTACTTTTTACTTTTACAGTTTTTACTATTTACCATGAGGAGGTAACTTCTCCAGCTAGGGTGAAAGGTAATTCTTTTACTGTTACTATTTAGATTAATCTCCCTAAAAATAATATATTCACTATTTAAAATTTGACTTAAAAAGGATACCGCCAGATTGGTCGGTTGGTAATTTAATTTTGGTTCCGCCTTTATGGCTGGTTGGATTTAATTTGACTTAATCAGGATACCGCCTATATGGTCGGTTGGTATTATTATCACAAGTTTATATATTATTTTATGGGAGATATCTAAATTAGTAGTAGTAAAAGTAATTCCTTTTACCTTAGCATTTTATTGTATTTTACTTTTCAGCTTTACTTTATGTCTTTTACTTTTATGTATTTACTAGTCCTAGTTATGTGTTAGCTATCTAGGGGTTGTGATGAATTTTAATATCACCGGTTTATAAGAGGTTATTTTATAGTTTGGGTAATTTAAAGGTTTATTTATTAAGTCTTAAGCTTAATGCTTCTTGTTGTCTGATCACCAATAAGATTGATGTGGTAAATCTAAAATGAACTAGACATAGGGATTTTAGATTTCAGCCTTAGACTTAATAGCCCACGATCTTCCTTGAGGATAGATAACCCTTTAATAGATTTCCTTACAGGATAGGAATATACCTGTCGGGCGGGGGTAGCCATAATTGGAACTTAAACTTAATGAATCCAGATAATTTGGTTGACATAGACATATGGTTCAATTGGGTTAAACTGGGTATTTGCGTCTGACCATCGACATAGGCTTTTGCATAATTTAGTGTTCCAGGTTAGTAAACTGATTTATTACACAAACATAAAATAACCACTTCATCTTTTAAATGATATTAGAAGGATTCACGACCCTAGATCTTTGTGTCTTTTGTTATTTTCCTTAGTATTTTCTTTTGTCTTTTTATTTATTTATTTATTTTGTAAAACCACTTTCAACCAATCAAACAATCATTATCTTCTTCATTTATTAGATATCTGTAAATAAATAGATTCAATAATTAATAACAATAGTAGGAATTAAGTCCTCGTGGGATCGATATTTTTATACTACTTGAACGATACGTGCGCTTGCGTTATACGTGTGTTTTACGCCGGTCAAGTTTTTGGCGCCGTTGCCGGGGACTTATATTTATTGAGTTGTTAATTTTGAAGCTATCCAATTTACTTGTATCTAATTTTCTTTATCTTTATCTGTAATTTTTATTTCTTTATTGTATTTTCAGGTGATTAAAAAAATGGAACACTACTGGGAGATTGAAAGATTACGAGCTTTACAAGAAGATACACCCCACATCTGGGAGCAACAGTCCGGTTTTCTGAGGCCTGTTGTCCAGCCCAACAATTATCACTGGATGCCAGAACCATCATACTTTCCATCTTATCCACCATCCACCTACTATCCTCAACAAAAACCAGAACCATCAGAGGAAGAACAATTGATTGATATGCTCAAAAATTTTCCAAGAAACGAGACGAAAAGTTGGATACAATGCTTGAAACAAGCCTGAAGCAACTTGAAAGTATTCAGAGACAATCAGAATTCATTCAGAGGATGACAGATCAAATGAGACAATTAACAGAAAACCAGAACTACATACCTCAAGAACCAGTTTCAGATGACACTGATGAAGCCTTCAAGTACCCAGAAATCCACAAAGACACTTCAACAGAGGAGGAGGCTGAGCAGTATCAACAACCAGAGGTATCAGTTCAGGAACCCGAACCGGTAAAGTCTCAATTTGACTTTTATTATTCAGATTCTGACGAGGATGAAGCTGATCTATTTGTACCAACTGCACCAACAACGGAGGATCAAACTTTCAATCCTCAAAATGAAGATCTTGGAGCATGCTTTACCATGATGTTTGAAGAAGATCTATCTGAACCATCCATTCCAGTCATATCAGAGGATGAAGACCTAATGTCAGAAACATCTTTGCATCCTCTGGTTGACAATTTTGAAGCATGTATTTCACAGATGACAGATGAAGAGCTGAATACAAAAATTTTACAATACATATGTGAAGAAAAGGTGGAGCAAGAAGCAGAGCAAATGTCTGACCTTAATAAAGATCCAGAGCATTCAAGAGAAACATCGCTGTTTTGGGGAGTACAAATCAAAGATATCACCCAGAAGCTTGACAGAATGGAAATTCCATTCCAAGTCAAGCACCATATAAGACCTCCTGATTTTCTTTCTTTCTTTGCAGGAACCACTGGAACAACAAAGGTGGCACGAGCACTGAATGGGACAAAACTCTTTTTGCCACCTTACCGTTGGAAGAGACCCTTCAAAAGCAACGCTCACGGGATTGTTTTTGATCGGACATCTAAAACGACATTGAAACCTCCTTAACAGATGAATTTCAGTCACGTCTAGCTGAAGACGAAAAATTTAGCGCTAGCAGGGAGGCAACCCATGCAATTTGTTGTAATTTATTTTTCATATTTTGTGTGAACTTTTTAATTTTGTGTGTTATTTTTGTAGGGAAAGGTATAAACGAAGCATTTTAAGACAGAAGGAATTGTGTTTGGCAATCAAAGATGAGAAACAATTCATTAGCGATGGCTGAGTAAGGAATGAAATCCTGAGACACATCCTAATGAATTTATATTGAGCGAGTGGCGTATTGTGTACACAATTCTGTTGCCTTAATTATTGCTTTGATTTGCTTTTCTGTTGTAATTATCTTTATTTTCGTAGACAGGATCCAGACTTTTTGACCTTTCACGATTTCTTTTGTTGTTTAGCTAACAATCGTCCTCTGGAAGATATTAGTGCTATTATTACTCACCCTTTTTCAGGTACTATAAATTCAGCCCGTCATTACACTTTTGAAGGCATCCTGATTTGAAAAAGAAATACATAAAAAAAAATGGAAGCCACTTCAAGAAGACGAGTTGAAAACATCTGCGTGTTTTGTGGTAGTAGTGTTGGTACTAAGCCACAATACATAGAAGCAGCACAGGAATTGGGTCGAGTCTTAGCAGCAAGGAATATGCAATTAATATATGGCGGAGGCAATCTCGGACTTATGGGGATCGTTTCAAAGGCTGTACAGGAAGGAGGCAGTAACGTTTTGGGAATCATCCCAAAACCCTTGGCAGAGGCAAATCTTATTGGTTCGTCTAACGGAGAGGAACTGATCGTGCCAGGTATGTCTGAACGATTGGTAGAAATGATTAATCGTGCTGATGCTTTTATTGCTTTGCCAGGTGGCTTGGGCACATTGGAGGAAATTTTTATAGTTCTATCTTGGGCGAACCTGAATATACACCAGAAACCGCTTGGACTGCTCAACGTTGATGGATTTTATGATTTTCTTTGTGTGTTTCTTGATGATGCTCGGAGAAATGGGTTCGTGTCGAAACCTATGAAAGAACTCCTCTTCACTGCCAGAAATGCTCCGGATCTAATAGACCAACTCATAGCCTATGAACCACAAGTTGACCCTATCCTTTCAAAGATAAATTGATCCGAGGACGATCGTGGTAAGAGGCGTCGAATTAATCTAGATCTTAACCTTTAATTTCCTGTAGATTTCAGCTAACCAGGTACGACCTTCTTAACTCTCCTTTTACTGTTTAAGACATTGGGGACAATGTCTCATTTAGGTTGGGGGAGGAAATTAGTTGATTAGTACCTTGTTTTTAGTTTGTATGTTGTTTTTATTTTTAGTTCAAAATTTTTCGAAAAATACAAAAAAATTGAAAATTTTTCAAAAATTACAAAAATATTTGTGTTGTTAATTTGACCAAAAAGGTGAAATTGGTAAAAGATAGTTGAGTAAGGAATTTCCACTCCTGAGACGTATCTCAAACCTATTTTCGAAACAAGTTAATTTTTGTTTATTTCCTTTTGAATTATTTAATTTGTAGATTCTCCATAAAACGGACTAAAAGGAATCTTCATATGTTCAGTTAGCAAATATTATCAACATATATAGTAACATGCAGACATAAGCTAAAATTGAAAAGTTTGTAATATTCCGTGCTCTAGTTTAATTGGAGGAAGCATCTCAAAAAATGATGGAGTAAAAAAAAAAAAAAAAAAAAAATTTCTGATTTACAAAAATAAAGTATCTAAGATCCGGGTTATTAAGTCTGTAAGGGAGTTTTAACACCCAGTGCCCTAAAACCAACTGGTTTGGGAGTCACTGGCCCAAAACTCGCTAAATGGATCGAAGATGCTACAAAAAAATTTATATCTGAAGTCTGAGTAATTAAGTTCGTAGGGGTGTCTTAACACATGGTGCCCTAAAGCCAACTGGTTTGGGAGCCACCGACCCAAAGCTCGCTACATAGACGGAAGGTATTGTATATAAATAAAAAGTCAAAATTCAGAAAAAGCAAAGAAAAAAATCAGAAAAATGAGAAAAATTATTCCATTGCTCCAAAAATGTGTGAAATCTGATAGAACTTTAGGACAAAAATATTACTCTCTTATCAACTGAACTTATGACTGTTGTGGGCAAAAATGAGTAGATTAATATTTTTGGCTGTGTATATGAAGAATGGTAAAAATAATCGGAGAATTTACTCATTCGGTAATTTAAAATAAAACAAAACAACAAGTAACTTGGAATAGAAGTTTCACCTGATTAGTCACTAACATCTTTATTCTCTTTTATCTTGTCTTTTTGCTTTTGTGTGCATTAGTTTTAACTAACTTTTTACTTTTGTAAAATGTTTGTGGGTATCATTGCTGTAAGCCCTCACGAGACTACAACTCGTCCACTAGGGACACCTAGGGGTTTAAAGGCTTGTTGCATACGCTAAATGCAATCGTGATCCCTACGAAAGTGGCTTAGTTAAATTATTTATGTTATTTTACTCTATGTTTTGCTCGAGGACTAGCAAAATGTTAGGTTTGGGGGTGTGATGAGTGATATTTATATCACTATTTCCCACTCATTTAACCTAATATTTTGTATAGTTTCTTGAGTTTTGTGAACGTTTTGATATGTTTTGTGTTATTTTGTAGATAAAATAAATTTTGGAAAGCATTGGAGGCAATTTGGGGCAAAAACGACAAAAATGCGTCAACAGGGATATTTTGGTCTTCTGCGCGTCGCGACGCCCAGACTTCCGCGTCGCGACGTCTAAAATACGCCGAACAGTGCTAACGTGCGCCGGGTCCACAAATCAGAATCTGAGAAAAGTTTGACTTTGCTAAAATGCGCCGTGCCACGTGTCACCATCACAGCCGATCTGCTAACGTGCGACGTGCCACGTGTCATCATCATATGCTGCCGACACTCAGAGTTGACACGTGTCGCCTCGTCATCAGCCATGTCATCGGTCAAAAAGTCAACATCGCCATGTGTCACGCCACATCATCCGCCACGTCACAAGGTCAACCAAGTCAACTTGCCACGTCAGCATTAGCCAATCACAGCATGACACGTGTCGCCACGTGTCGCAATCCTACGGTGCCGACAGTCTCTTTCCCACGTGTCGCCATGTCGTCGCCACGTCAGCATCAATAATTGAGTATCTTATCCTTATCTGACACGTGGCGGATAAGAATCTCAGCGACCAATCAGAAGCCGCCACGTGTCACAATAATTGAAGCCCAACCACTCTGCCACGTGTCACCTTATCATCTTATCCAGAATCTTCAAACCAGCGAACCAGAGCGTGCCACGTCGACAAATCCGGCGTCGCGACGCTGAGGACCTGGCGTCGCGACGCTGGAACCAAATTTTTCTATAAATTGAGCTCGAGATTTCAGAATTCAGTGCACCTTCCTCTCTCTTCAATTCTTTCTAAAGAGAGAGCTTCTCTCTCTAGATTCTTTAGTTTTTTTTAGTTTTTTTTTTATTTTTAGTTTTTAGTTTTGTAAATAATTTTAATTACTTTTTGTAATAATAGTAATTTAATTTTTACTTTTTACTTTTTACAGTTTTTACTATTTACCATGAGGAGGTAACTTCTCCAGCTAGGGTGAAAGGTAATTCTTTTACTGTTACTATTTAGATTAATCTCCCTAAAAAATAATATATTCACTATTTAAAATATTGACTTAAAAAGGATACCGCCAGATTGGTCGGTTGGTAATTTAATTTTGGTTCCGCCTTTATGGCTGGTTGGATTTAATTTGACTTAATCAGGATACCGCCTATATGGTCGGTTGGTATTATTATCACAAGTTTATATATTATTTTATGGGAGATATCTAAATTAGTAGTAGTAAAAGTAATTCCTTTTACCTTAGCATTTTATTGTATTTTACTTTTCAGCTTTACTTTATGTCTTTTACTTTTATGTATTTACTAGTCCTAGTTATGTGTTAGCTATCTAGGGGTTGTGATGAATTTTAATATCACCGGTTTATAAGAGGTTATTTTATAGTTTGGGTAATTTAAAGGTTTATTTATTAAGTCTTAAGCTTAATGCTTCTTGTTGTCTGATCACCAATAAGATTGATGTGGTAAATCTAAAATGAACTAGACATAGGGATTTTAGATTTCAGCCTTAGACTTAATAGCCCACGATCTTCCTTGAGGATAGATAACCCTTTAATAGATTTCCTTACAGGATAGGAATATACCTGTCGGCGGGGGTAGCCATAATTGGAACTTAAACTTAATGAATCCAGATAATTTGGTTGACATAGACATATGGTTCAATTGGGTTAAACTGGGTATTTGCGTCTGACCATCGACATAGGCTTTTGCATAATTTAGTGTTCCAGGTTAGTAAACTGATTTATTACACAAACATAAAATAACCACTTCATCTTTTAAATGATATTAGAAGGATTCACGACCCTAGATCTTTGTGTCTTTTGTTATTTTCCTTAGTATTTTCTTTTGTCTTTTTATTTATTTATTTATTTTGTAAAACCACTTTCAACCAATCAAACAATCATTATCTTCTTCATTTAATTAGATATCTGTAAATAAATAGATTCAATAATTAATAACAATAGTAGGAATTAAGTCCTCGTGGGATCGATATTTTTATACTACTTGAACGATACGTGCGCTTGCGTTATACGTGTGTGTTTACGCCGGTCAAGTTTTTGGCGCCGTTGCCGGGGACTTATATTTCTTGAGTTGTTAATTTTGAAGCTATCCAATTTACTTGTATCTAATTTTCTTTATCTTTATCTGTAATTTTTATTTCTTTATTGTATTTTCAGGTGATTAAAAAAATGGAACACTACTGGGAGATTGAAAGATTACGAGCTTTACAAGAAGATACACCCCACATCTGGGAGCAACAGTCCGGTTTTCTGAGGCCTGTTGTCCAGCCCAACAATTATCACTGGATGCCAGAACCATCATACTTTCCATCTTATCCACCATCCACCTACTATCCTCAACAAAAACCAGAACCATCAGAGGAAGAACAATTGATTGATATGCTCAAAAAATTTTCCAAGAAACGAGACGAAAAGTTGGATACAATGCTTGAAACAAGCCTGAAGCAACTTGAAAGTATTCAGAGACAATCAGAATTCATTCAGAGGATGACAGATCAAATGAGACAATTAACAGAAAACCAGAACTACATACCTCAAGAACCAGTTTCAGATGACACTGATGAAGCCTTCAAGTACCCAGAAATCCACAAAGACACTTCAACAGAGGAGGAGGCTGAGCAGTATCAACAACCAGAGGTATCAGTTCAGGAACCCGAACCGGTAAAGTCTCAATTTGACTTTTATTATTCAGATTCTGACGAGGATGAAGCTGATCTATTTGTACCAACTGCACCAACAACGGAGGATCAAACTTTCAATCCTCAAAATGAAGATCTTGGAGCATGCTTTACCATGATGTTTGAAGAAGATCTATCTGAACCATCCATTCCAGTCATATCAGAGGATGAAGACCTAATGTCAGAAACATATTTGCATCCTCTGGTTGACAATTTTGAAGCATGTATTTCACAGATGACAGATGAAGAGCTGAATACAAAAATTTTACAATACATATGTGAAGAAAAGGTGGAGCAAGAAGCAGAGCAAATGTCTGACCTTAATAAAGATCCAGAGCATTCAAGAGAAACATCGCTGTTTTGGGGAGTACAAATCAAAGATATCACCCAGAAGCTTGACAGAATGGAAATTCCATTCCAAGTCAAGCACCATATATGTCTGAAAAGTAAATGCGGAAAAGTAAATGCGGAAAAGTAAATGCGGAAAAGTAAATGCTGAAAAGTAAATGCTGGAAATTAAAAATGTAAAATTACAATAAAAGAAAATGATGAGGTTAGAGGATCCACTTTTATTACTACTATTTTAGATGTCTCCCTTATTATAATATATAAACTTTGCGTGATAATTACCAACCAACCATATATTACCCAATACTTTGTAAGGAATTTGGTGGCTAAAGTGTTCCAAGTTGTGATGGAACCTGCTGGTAGTAAATGTAGCCAAGCTTAGCTTTGTCTTTCAAGGAATATGGGAAAACACGCAGTCTCATTGCTTCTTCAGCTACTCGGTTATAGTTGAAAGTGTCGTAAACTTCCAGGAAGTTGCTGATGTGGGCATTAGGATCTTCAGTTGCATTCCCCCCAAATTGAACTGACTGTTGAATCATCTGAATGCATGTTTTGATGTCACACGCATTTGCTGGTAAGGGAGGAAGTACAATACAGGAAATGAAGCCGTCTACCACCGGAATAGTTCTGTCTCGAATGGGAATTGGTGGTTCAACTTCCAAAGGTTCAGGTTCCATGTTGATCAGTGCTTTTTGGCCTTCTCGCCTTTCCATTCTCAACTGTCTGATAGTTCTTTCAATTTCTGGGTCAAGCGATCGGATTTCAAAACTTCTGGTTCGTCTCATGTAGTGTCTGAGAACCTGAAACACAAGAAAACATAAATAATAAGTAAAAAGAAATTAGACACAAGTAAAGGTATCTAACCCCAAAACTAATAGTAAAAGATAAATAAGACCCCAGGAACGGCGCCAAAAACTTGACTGATGCAATCACATGCCTATAATGCAAGCGCACGTATCGTTCAAGTAGTATAAAAATTATCGATCCCACGAGGACTTAATACCTAAGCTATTAATTTATGAAGTCAAATTTTTACGAGTATCTAATGGATTGATTTTTTGATTGGATGGTGACTTTAAACTTAAAACAAGTAAATAAAATTTTGTGAAAGTAAATTGATGAAAATTATGTTGGACAATTATGACCCATAGCGTCACTATTTGTACAGATCACGGTGTTGTTGTACAAATTAACTATGTGACAAAGGAGATTGCACTCTTATCATTTGTGATTAGATCACCTAGATATATAAATGATAGGAGGTCCCTGTGATTTGTTCCTGGACGGAGAATGATATGAGACAGTATCAGTCCACGAAGGATAAATCATTAAATATCCCTAGTCAGAGTATTATCGAGATTGGACATTGATAAATACGTAAAAGACTAGTATTACACTTGTGCACGTTGTGAGGGCACAACAACATAGTTCTCATATATTTGGGTATAGGATTCTCATGCAAGTGTAATAGGAGGTTGTGTTTTACCGATGGTACGGGAAACAGCTTCGCTCTGGATAGACCCCGCGGAATCCCATTGGTAGTATGACTATGTGTCTATGGGAGTTCGCAATCAGGGTAGGTGTATTTGGTCTTAACCTGAGACTTGTACCGCTAATACTTGCGACAATCAATATACTTTGGTTGAGGTCGTCCAGGGCTTTAACAGGTTCTGTGTACGCCAAAGCTAGGTATATTGAGAATCGTAGTGTGTTGGGTGTGATGTTTAGACGGAAGTATCACTCCAGTCATATGGAGATGATGGTCACATAGGATACGAAACTTGTTCTCTTAAATGCTCGAGCTATAGGGATATTATGACTAGGTTATGTATATCCGATTATAGAGACTAGTTGCCAGACATCTGATATGTGCTTCGTACGAGGCAGACACAATTCCAGCCCCAGGCCTAGCACGTGAACATCCGATACTGGATCGACATACACAATACTACGGTATACTACGCTTGATATAGATCACATATTCCTATAAGGATATTTCTGGAGAATTGGGTAGGCATGGCGCTTTGCTAGAGGCCAACCTTGTCTTGTAAATCGGTACAAACGTAGTACTAGGTACTTACGTGTTCGGATAGTCCGACGACCGTATTTACTGCCAGCATATCCGGGGATCTCATGGGTCGCTTCCCGAAGATTCACCGATGACGTATGACTCGCACTTTAATTAATCTGGGATTAATTAGATGAGAGAGAAAATTAATCTGGGATTAATTACGGAGATATTTTATCTGGGATAAAATATTAATAAAAGAGAGAGAACGATTAATTTAGAATTAATCGATTAAAATAATATATTTGATATATTATACGATATTGGATTTCGACGCGGAATTAAAATTAGATTTTAATTCGAGCGAACGAATTAATTTAGAATTAATTCGTTAGCGACGTGAATAGTGATTTCGCTAGGCGTAATCATTTAATTACGACGCAACGGAAAATTCGTTAATTTGGAATTAGCGAACCCGAGCCCGAGTGTGTTTGCGAGCGCATTCGCATTTCGAATTCGAGTGCGGCACGCAAGTCAAATCAATCGTCAAATCATAAGTCACATCAAGCGTCAAATCACATGTCACTTTGAGTGATGTGACAATTTGATTGATTGATTTGAGTGATTGATGTGGTAGTTGAAAAAGCATTTAATTGGCTTTTTTTTTTGACTTTTTGATAAATGGAAAATTGTTTTTTGTGTATTTGTTTTGTTTTTGGAAAATAAAATAAATATATAAACAAAAAGGCATTTTCTTTTTCTCTCTCCACTCACGGTTTCTAGGAAACCATTTTCCCTCATCTCTCTCACGGCTTGGAGCAATTTTTTCTCTCAATTTTCTGGTTCTGCCGAAGATAAAGAGAAGCAAGAGAAATGATTTTGTTGCAAAATAAAAGTGCTAGCACACCTTGCGTCTTCCTAAGGTGATAGGGAAACGAACACATGAGCATGGAATCATTTTGGAGCTTGAAGCTTGGAGCTTCAATGGAGGTCTTCAATGGCCGATTCTTGGAGGAGCCGAACCAGTCACCACCGTGCAGTCCACTGCCAAGGGGAGCTGCTGCCGTGAGCTTTTGAGGGAGCTTGAAGGCTCGTGTTCATCGCGTCGCAAGATCCGTTCAATGTGAGTATGTTTTCGCCATTCTTCTTTGTGTATTCATGCGTTTTTGTGATTGATTTGATGACTTTTGGGACCTAATTAGAAACCAACAATGGTATCTTGAGCTTTGATCAAGCATGCAAATTTTAGGGGTAAAATTGGGTAAACTCGATTTGAGCATGAATTGGTTGAATTGTTTGATTAAGTATGCTTGAATGAGGTTGAATTGATGTTGTGCATGATCAATTTCAAGAAATTTGGTTGGATCAAATTTTCCCCAAAAATGGAGGCTTGGCCGAATTTAGAACCCTAAATTTGTCTTGGCATAATTTTGTTTTTTGATCATTGGATGACTTAAAACAATAGGGTAATGTTGTTTTGAAGTTCAATTGGATTGAATTTTGATTTGGAACAATTTTCCCTTTAAAAGTTGGCTTGGCCGAATTCAATGTAACATGAAATTCATTGTGATTTTTTGTTTTTGATTCATTGGATGAGTTGAATTGATTTGGGAAATGATGATTGTGGATTCAATTGGATTGAAACCGAATCGGATTGGAAAAACCCCTAATTGCCGAGACTTTAAGCATGTAAATTGGGTTTGATTTTGATTGAATTGTGTTGGACACTATTTGATGTAGAAGTGCATGATTAATTAGGCTAATTGATGTTTTAGAAATGTTAATTGGGTAATTAATTTATATTACACTTATGTTAATTAATTATAGAATTTGGAATTTTATAAGTTAATTAATTGGGCTTAAAATTGGATTTGGGCCTTATAGGTTGTAATTGGGCTTTTGGGCTTTGTTGTACAAAGATCGGTTTAGGCAAAATTGGTTGGCTCCAATTAGGCCCAAAACTGAATCCATAAAGTCCAATTATGACTTAATGGACCTTAATTATTTAATTGGGCCTAATGGGCCAAGATTGATTTCTGGGCTTATGGGGTAACTCCCGGAATGGATTTTGGTTATTGGATTTGACCCGAGTTGACCAAAAGTCCACGCCTAAAGAAATTAATTAAAAGCCCATTGGACTTTAATTAAATAAACATTGGATGTTAATCGGGCTTTGAGACCCGTAACGATTGAATTTGGAATTTAAGTCGTAAAGGTTCGTTAATAAAAGTGTAATATTTAATTTGGAATTAAATAGTGAATTAGTATTACATACAAATTGAATTGGATTTAATGTTGCAGTTTAATTTAATTCAAGAATTTATACTTTGAGTACTTATTCGCAAAACGAGTTTGACTCGAGCAAAATCAAATCGTTGTTTGAACATTGGATGATCACTAATTATCAGATTAATTAATTGGATTAGATTGATTGATAACATGTTTGTGTGAATACATGGTTGCGATGCATGAATAATGTATATCGGATGGATATTAGTTGGGTGGGGCAATTTTAGAAATTGTAATAAATTTGATTTATTAATTGGACTTGCGTGTCCAGCCTTATCACCTCTATACACTTTGTATTCTCTTCTCACCTATTCCCCTCAATGTAAATGAGGTTTCTTTAGAAGTGTAGTGTAACGGGTAGAAGTAAATACATGTGCTAGCGGGAGAGAGAAAGTGAGAGATTTGATCTAGGATCAATGTGTAAAGTATCCATCCGCATATCATTATTATTTTATCATATGCGCTTTATTATGTGTTTAGAATGCATGTTTAAGGGTGTATGATGATGAGACCTTAACAAAGATAATAAATTGGTTGCCAATTTGCACGCGAAAAACCCTCGCTAAATATTAAGCGTTTTCCTTCCATTGAGTGATTCTTACTCAAGATCCAAGACTGGCATTGGCTTGTTGGCCAAAGTCAAGGCCTTTGTCCGTCGAGGATGTGTTTGAATCACGAAGGCTTTGTTCTATATTGGTGTCTTGTCCAAGTTGTGGTTTGTTGGCCAAAGTCAAGACTACTTCTTGTCCATCGACATTGATTACGAAGCTTTCCACGGTCAATGGGTCGCGCTTGACTGGGATCACTAAGTTTGTTGTGCCAAAACCAAGGCTTAGTTGATTTAGAGGAAAAAGGTTAGGTAATACATTGGATGTATTGGCATATATAAGATATATGTTTCAGACTTGGATATCCCCCTACTGGATCTAGGAATTGGATTGGATCCAATTGATCTTAGAGATCTACCTAGTTAATTATCATACAATTTGTTGGCCAAAGTCAAGATTGTGTGATATTTAACGGGATCCTAGCCCACTCGGAAACGCGGTTTCCCGAGTACTCGACAGAGGGTTAGAGGCTCGCCGAAAAATAGTGGGAGGCAAGAATTGAATTTGCAATATTCGTTTAATTACTTGCCATACGCGCTCATTCAATTTATTTCGTCGTTAAATTAAATGTTAGTTGGACTGATATTAAATTGTTGTTTTAATAAACAATTGGACTGTATTATAGTTGATTATATAATTGGATCATAGATCAATATATTTGAATTAATTAATTTCAATTTACAGTTGATTTTATAATTGGATTATAGTAATCAATGTAATTGAGGTTAATTAATTTAAATTATATTTGATTGTATAGTTGGATTATAATAATCATTATAATATATAGTACCACAAATCGTTGATTAAATAGTTGGACTATTAGAATCAAGATATAAAATTGAAAGATTAAGTGTTTAAAACATAATCCTGGGTGAAAATGTATTTAAATGACTTTAATTTTCAAATTGGGAATAAATTTCAGGATGGTCCTGGAAAATAATAAGTTATTTTATTTGATAAAATATATATTAAGCCTAAGCCCGGAGTTAAGCAAATAGTAGAGCATAATCTTTGGAAGATTTATGTAATGATAACTTTAGTGCTTAATCCATTATACTTGTCATATAGACTCCTTAATTTCTTTATCAGAACTAAGGATAAGATCCTTAAAGTATGATAATGAATTGAAGGATTTTCATGGATCTATTTTAGATCTTTGAAATAGTAAATATTGCAATAGTAAACTCTTGGAGAGTTAATGACTATTCTCAAGGAGACAAAGTCAAAGTTTGCAATAATGCAAGTAGAGCAAGGCACCTTACTTCGATATTCCAGAATGCCAAGGCTTGGCCAAAGGCTTCTGGAGTGTGAAAAAGGGCAAAGGCAAAATCATTATAATCTTCTAGGAAGATAAAATGACATATCCCGAGAAGGAATTGAAGACGAGCAAGGCTCTGACTTCAGAAATGATTGTCATAATTATGTTCACTACTAGTATTAAAATTGGATTTTAGATACTTAGTGTGGTACATAAATATATATTGATGTTCAGAATCTGTTTTGAACAGGATACTGACTTCAATTGAGATTTATCTACGAATTGGAAACGGGACGAAAGTCGCTGTTTTAACCATAGATACCTAAGTTTAGGAACTACCCTTTGGGTAAGTACGTAATTAGGAAACTGTTATAATGTAACTAGTTTGACTAGAAACATTATCTCTATATCGCGTATAATCTGTTGCGGATATACCTTTATATTCTAGAACACTAAAGTGTTTTATTATATAAAGATAATATTGAGATAAACACATTAGATGTGAATAACAGAATTTATATTTAGAATATAAATAAATCTCACACATATAACATGACAAACAAATAGCTCAAACTGATTTGATCAGGTTGAAACTTGAATGTGGCATTGATGTCTGGGACACAATTTAAACAAGACTCGTATATCCACACTTTCGAAGAGTGGGTACTATAACTAATTTGATTCTATTCAAATAAAGTCTACGAATCTAGTTTATTGGGCAAAGTGCCTAAAATACTATTTACTTGGTAAAAGTGTAAATGCCACCGACCTGTAAGCCCTAGTTCATAGTGAAGCAAGTGGGCCCATGTCTAGCTAGGCTAGATGTGGATATGAATATTTCGTGACCTATACGGATGTGGCAATCGCGTTATGGTTGTGTGTTTCTTTTGAAAAACAATCGGAAACTTTCGCAGTTACGACACGAAAAGACACATATCGGCTAAAGTATTAAACCATCACGGTTTGACCATGATGAAAATACTTAGCAATAAATTTCTCATATACATGAAGAGTATAGTATTCTTTCAATGAGGACTCCTCCCGGAACACGTCAGTTTGACGGTGTGTCCGAACAGGATTAACCGAATTTTATTAGACATGATAAGGTTAATCATGAGTCGCTCTGAGCTACCATTTCCTTCAACGGATACGCTAAACAGTGCAGAACGTATTTTGAATAAGGTTCCATAAATATATGTTTGACTGATATCATATTAGATATGAACGGGAAAGAAACCAGGTTTCTCATTCCTGTTAAATTTGGGTATGCTAGGCATACGTTTGGATGATACCAAACTAGAACCCAAATTGGATAAGTGCTAATTGTAGGTTATCCTAGGGATACCATAAGTATTGTACTTATACACCTCACAAGAGAATAATTAGATTATTGCTCACCATGCGGTTTTCCTAAGAGGAATACTGATATGCAGTGGTAAGTGGGAGGATAGTAAAACTCGATGAAGATCGGAGTAATACTATTCCAGGCGTCGAATCCTATTGGAACACAAATAGTTCATCAAGGATGAACTATACCAATAATCTTCGAATACACAAGAACCACGTAGTCGGAGAGAATCAGAAAACAACCTGGGTGTGGGAACACAGGAATCGGGGGGACGCATGCTGTCCCGGGCTCGCGGCCTAGATGGAGTACGAGTAGCCACGGGGACTAAACCGGAGAATAATGGAGTCGCCACCCGGTGTGATCGGGGAAATGAGATTTAAGGCCGCACTCACCCCTCGCAAGGGAAGACCTCTCAAACCGTTGGTTTCGGAATGGTCCATTACTTATGCCATTTGTAATGAAAGGATTTACATAATAATTTAATCAGGCCTAAGTAACACTTATTCCTAAGAATATCATGCTTTTATATTCACGGGTACAAATAACACGTATACATACATTTCGCATATATCTCATATCTAATAACACATGCCTGAAAATACCTCAAAGTAACAATGAACATACAACTTCATTCAGCAGCATATCAAATTCATGAAAAACACAAGCATACATGTGAGCACTTTTCCAAGTGATACGTGGAATTGTATCCCAAGTACAGACCGCATTACCGTCCATTCGGAATCGGCTACGAATTTATGTCTGGGTTTTCATCCGATATATCACAAGAAATAATACTCCAAGTCATCATGGCATAGGTAAATGAATCTTAATGCGTTAAATCAAGACTAAGGCAATGACGCAACTAATGGAATAAACATGCTTTTCATTATTATGTGCACAAAGATAAGAATGACTATGTGTGGTTCCATAAGAAATCACCTAAGAAACAATTATACATGGCATGTGATGAATATGTCTCAGTTCAGTGTGTTCGCGTTCGTGTAGCGTTCGTAAACGCGTTCGAACGGAAATGAAACAGAATGCTCGCATTCGTGTGGCATTTGTTAACGCGTTCGAACGGAAATGAAACAGAATGCTCACGTTCGTATGGCGTTTGTTAACGCGTTCGAACGGAAATGAAACAGAATGCTCACATTCGTATGGCATTCGTGAAAGCGTTCGAACGGAAATGAGACCTGATGCATGATAAGGCAAAATGCATACTCGTTCGAGTTGCGTTCGTAGACGCGTTCGAACGGGGACAGACCTTATGCATGAAATGGGACGCAATAAATAAATGGCGAATAGTACAATGCGAGGCGCAGAAAAGCATCGTGGTAAATGGCTTAACCTTTCCCCATAGGGGATCTTTCATTCCACTTACTAAGCCCATACGCTCGATCGCATCGTGCATACAAACATAAAGACAATCATATCAAAACCAAGTATGCCCGATTGAACACATCTTACATCCAATCCGAACACACATCAACCGGCGCGGCAAAGCATCGTGGTAAAGGGTTTTAACCCCTCCCCATAAGGGATCTTTCATTCCACTTACTAAGCCCATACGCTTGATTGAACCATGCATAAAAAGATAAAGACAATAATATCAAACTAAGTATGCCCGATTGAACGTATCTTGCATCCAACCGAACACACATCAACCGGCGCGGCGAGTAGTATCACAAAGGTGGCCTTTTAGGCTCTTCGTCTCTCAAATAGAGGACCTTTGGACTAACTCATTAAGCCCATGTGCTCGATTGAATCATGCATAAATAAACAACATACAGAATTCAAGTGACGAAAAATAAACAAAAGCAACACAAAACAAAAGAGGGTGCCGTTTACTCAAGCGGTACGTGGAGTTGTGTCCCGAGTACAGATCATATTACCGTCCATTCGGAATCGGATATGAATTTATGTCCGGGTTTCCATCCGATATACCGCGAGAGTTGACACATCTCTCATTCATCCAATACCCACAACACACATCATACACAAACGAGATTTAACGAATAAGTAAAATACAATCAAAATAACTAACAAAAATCAAATAAAGATGAGTGTGAAAAGTACCCTCAGGTCTAACCTTTTAAGCCGTCTCTCGGACTCGCGTTTCACGAAGATCGGAAGGGGTAAAGCTCTGTAACTTTTCTGGTTCACTGGTTCACTGTTCTCGTTCGTTGTCTCACTGTTTGGAGTCGTCGTTCTCCGTCTTTTGCTGCTGCTTTTGACTCCGATTTGCTACTGTTCGGCCTCTGTTTTGCTGCTCACTGTTCAGGTCACCTGTTTTGACGTTTCAACGGACTGTTCCAAGTTTTTGTGTGGGTTTTTAGTGTGGTCTTGTGTGAGTCTTTTAAGGATTATGAATGCAATTTTATGTTACTGTTTTTCAGGTTTTTTAGGGGATGTTTTAAGTGTATTTTGCTGCTGTATAGGGGGTGGTTTGGGCGTGATTTGGCTACTGTTTTAGTGTTAAAGGGGCTGCTATATTAAGGTATGATTTCGGAATGGGAGAGTGAGGATGAAGAGAACTCTTTCTTGTTATTTTCTTGAGTGGCTAGGGCTCTTGGTGTGTTATGAAGGGGCTTTAATGTGATGGCTTGGGGTTATTTTCTTTTCTCTTCTGTGATTTGTGTGAGTTGTGTGTATCTTATGTGTATGAGCTAGCTAGGGTTGAGAAGGTTGGTGAAGGGTTCTTTTTATAGGCAAAGGGTTAGGCTTGACAAGGAAATGGATTTGGCTATTAAAGAGGGATAGGTTTGATTTGGTGTTGGATAAGGAAGTCAAAGATTGAGGGGGGGACCAATCTTGGCTAGATAGGGAAGGTTGAATATTTGATTGGCTTGGTTTAGGAATACAATATTTTAAGTTAGGAATATATATATTTGATTGGGAATATATTTGGTTGATTATTTTAATTAGGCATGACATCTTTTTAATTTGGTATGTGATTTTTAGATTTGTTTTGATTTCACACCATGTGTTAAATATGTGTTTTAAGTGGGCTTGGGCGTGTGGGCCAAGGCTTGGGCGAATTGGGCTTGATGTGAGGCTAGCAGCAAAACCAGAATTACCGACACCGTTCGAACGCCTCCTCGAACGCGGCACAAATGCCTGCAATCTGTTTGCCGTTCGAACGCATACACGAAGGCAGCACGAACGAAAACAATGAACCTTGTTTATTCTGAATTTCCCCTTCCGATGTCCGTTTTCCGTGACCTCCGTGACTTAAAAGGTAGTGTCTCCAAAATGAGACTCATCATAGGGACTTATGTGTAAAAATGCAGTGCCTACAGTCGCCCCCACTTTGATTGGACTTGTGTAATGTGCAACAGTGACAATCCTATCAAAGTTATGCAATGCATTTTCACTTACTGGCTCGCCAACTGCCACTTGACTTCCACGTGTTGAGTTGATTTAGGTGGTGAGGTGCTACGACCCCTGGTTCAATCCCGAACCGTGTTGTGATGTGGTCCATTCCCGAACCGTTGCCGTAAGGTGGTCCATTCCCGAACCGTTACTGTGAGTTGGTCCATTCCGAACCGTTACTGTGAGGTGTTCATTCCCGAGCTGTTATCGTGAGGTGGTCCATTCCCGAACCGTTACTGTGAGGTGTCCATTCTCGAACTGTTATTGTAAGGTGGTCCATTCCCGAACCGTTACTGTGAGGTGGTGGTCCATTCCCGAACCGTTACTGTAAGGTGGTCCATTCCCGAACCGTTACTGTGAGATGGTCCATTCCTGAACCGTACCGTGAGATGTTCATTCCCGAACTGTTATCGTGAGGTGGTCCATTCCCGAACCGTTACTGCGTGGGAGGTGTCCATTCCGTTACTGTGAGGTGGTCCATTCCCGAACCGTTACTGTGAGGTGGTTCATTCCGAACCGTTACTGTGAAGTGTCCATCCCGAACTGTTACTGTAAGGTGGTCCATTCCCGAACCGTTACTGTGAGATGTCCATTCCCGAACCGTTACTGTAAGGTGTTCATTCCGGGCTTGTTCATTCCTGAACTGTATTTCCATTCTTGGAGTACCATTCCCGGCTTGTTCATTCTCGAACTGTGTTTCCATTCTTGGAGTGCCATTCCCGGCTTGTTCATTCTCGAACTGTGTTTCCATTCTTGGAGTGCCATTCCCGGCTTGTTCATTCTCAAACTGTCCATTCCCGGACTATATCTCCATTCTCGGAGTGCCATTCTCGGCAGAACTGATCTGATGTAATGTGGGCCTCGCCCCCAGAATGCCATACCCGGCAAGACTGATACTGATGCTAATACGGGCCTCGCCCCAAACTGATGCTGATGTGGGCCTCGGCCCTGGGATTCATTCCAAAATTCTGCTGATGCGGGCCTCGGCCCTGGGATTCATTCCCTGAATTCATTCCAAAATTCTGCTGACGTGGGCCTCAACCCTGGGATTCATTCCCTGATTCATTCCGAAATTCTGACGGTGTGGGCCTCAGCCCTAGGACTTATCCCCAAAATTGATACTGATGTGGGCCTCGCCCCCAGACTGATACTAATGTAGGCCTCGGCCCTGGAACTCATCCCCAAACTGATACTGATGTGGGCCTCAACCCTAGGCCATCCCAAAACTGATACTGATGCGGGTCTCGCCCCCAACTGCTATTGATATGGGCCTCGCCCTCAGACTAATACTGCTGATATGGGCCTCGCCCATGTGATTCATTCCTGAAGACCGCTGACATTGTACTGTTACTACTGCTCTCTGGTTGGCTTGCATTCGGCGCTTTCTTTTTTTTCTCCTTCGAAACCTGTTATTACAAAACAGAACAAACACGAAAGGATGCAAAATGCGTTACGTGTATGCATGCATGAATGTTCCTATCCCGTCGGGTTAGGTCTTCCTTCAATTCTCTTGGTGACTGCTTAGCTTTCTCTTCCTCAGACAAGCTACTTCTTCAATCTGTCTACGTTGATCGGCTTGGCGAACTAATTCCCTTCCAAGTCTGATATTTTCACTGGCTCTATTCCCAATTTCTGAATGTCTATCTTATCTTTTCTGTTTGCTTATTTCGAAGGTTCCCCGTGTTCATCACTGGATTCCATAGTACCAAGGTTGAATACTTTTCTCAAATATACTCATATTGCAGAAGAGTTTCAGCGAAATGAACGTCTTTATTATTTGTTGAGGAAAAGAGTTCGAACAAGTAACAAAATCAATGTCATTTAAAAAACTGGATCAAATAGACTAGGAGGAACAGCTCCATCATCCGCAGCACTGCCTTCTTCCTCGGCCTATGGTTCTTCACTGTCATCCATGTAAGAAGCTTGGTAGTTGAGGGTTTCTTTTCATGGGTTGGGTATTTTATGGGAATCTATGAGATCTTGGATTTCATGCCTGAGGCGGGTGCAGTTGTCGGTGTCAAGGCCATGTAGCTGGTGGAAGTGACAATAAAGGTTCACATTTATTGTGTGGTGGGGGGTGGCGGAAGTGGCTTGCCTTCTAAGGGTTTCAAGATTCCTTGTCCCTATAACTTTTCAAATACCTTCGACAAAGGTCTACCAGGTTGGAGAATTGCCGGTTCCTGATGGCAGCAACCTCGACAGTAGCGGGCTTAGTCTCAGAATACCCCCCAAAAGTCCGCCTATTCTGGCCATAGGACTTTCTGTTGTTTCAGCCTCCTCTTCCTCAATATCCATGACAGTTTCCCTCAACTGTCGAAAATCAGAATCATCGAAGTCATCCTCCTCAGCTTACTATAAATAGAGGGCTTGGTGCCCCTGATGATCATCTTGATTTGGTCCTTCTCAGAGGGCCGAGTCTGCATTTTCAGAAGCTGGCTTCTCCAGCGGTCTACATACTCCTTGAAGCTTTCTTCCGGCTTCTGCTTAGTGTTCTCCAAATCACGAAGTGACAAGTCAATTTCTAAGTCTGTAACATACTGCTTCAGAAAAGCATCAGCTAGTTCCTTCCAATCTTCCTTAACCTTCTTCTCAAGGCTATGATACCAAACCACAGGTGCCCCCTCGAGTGACATCCCAAACATCTTTTGGACTTGGCGCTGTGATAGGCCCATTGAACTCATGATTGAGACATATTGCTGCAGATGGACTCTCGGGTCTCCATTCCCATTAAGCTTGGCCATGTCGGGCAATTTAAACTGAGCTGGCAGCTGTTCTCCGAACGTCATTGCCTCATAATCTAACAAATCCTCATTCTTACCCCTCATTTTGCGGGTAACTGTTTCAACCCGATCCCGAAGCTTCTGTAACTCTGCCTGAGACCCAGATACTCTGCCTGCTGCATACTCTACCATATCATCATCAAAAGCGGGGGTATCATCCCCCAACCCATTCGAAGGCTCATCACGCCTCACATTCTCAGAATTTTCCCCAGCACGAGGTACAGCCATATTTATCATGGCAGTAGTCAAGGCTTGCAACTGTTCAGTAATCTTGGCGAAACCATTTTCCAACTGATCTATCCGGGATACCTCGATATCTGATTCATTCATGTCTGTTCTCAGTATTTTGGCGAGTCTTCCCTTTTTTCTAACCCAACGGGTATCTATGATGGCCTTTAAGACAAAATGGGGTTAACATGGTGCATGTATGCATGAGGTGCATGTGATGCATGTAACATATAGAACATACTAAATCGATTAAAATTTTTAAACAAATCGGCCCATTATCATTTTAGAAGCCTTTGGGCTAAATGTTATAGGAGTGAACTCGTCCCAGTTTAATGGCCTAACGAGTACACATCTCATGGCAAGGAGCCCAACTAAATCCAAATGGTAATGTTCCGAACATAAGCACAAAGAAAGATAATGCAAATATACAACAATAATTTCTACAGAATGGCCCATCAACATTTCAGAAGCTTTTGGCCTAATAGTCATAATGTGCGAAGTTGCCCCAGTTTAAATGGCCCAGCAAGCCCGCATTTCTGACAATAGTCCAACTGCATCCAAATGAGGATGGTCCACAAGCACATATTCAAGGAAATAATTGTTACTTTAGCCAACCCGGTCTATGGGTGGGTTAGCAAGAGTATAGACAAAGGCTCTCACCGGCGAAGGATGGCCCACAACTAGGTCTCCCCACTCAAGGGTTCGAGCAACCAAGTGAGTGCACCCTTTTTTTATACACTAAGGTACGTGCCAATGAGCTATGGTGTGTGACGGACTGTCAAATGGATTTCCCGTTGTAGATCCCCCAGAGGGAAGGTGGAGCGAGGCTCACTTAAATACCCAAGCCCTCTAGGCTCTTATCGCTTGTTGTCAGGAATAAACAACGAGTCCTCCAAATTAGTCCATCACAATAGGCTACGAGTAGATGGCTATCTAGGTGCCTTCACAAATTTTCCTTATAGAAAGGTAGTGAATGAAGGAAGACACCAAACATTACCTAGCCTTAAAATGCCTTTGATTAAACCCTTACTTTATCCCTATATAGACACGGTCAATTAAAACATAATCCAAACATCACAAAACAATATTTTGGGGCCGATTCTCTATCCCCAGTGGAGGTCGCCAGTGTGGGAACACAGGATCTGGGGGCGACGCATGCTGTCCCGGCTCGCGTCCTAGATGGGAGTACAGAGTAGCCACGTGGGACTAAACCGGAGAATGAGATTTAAGGCCGCACTCACCCCTCGCAAGGGAAGACCTTAAACCGTTGGGTTCGGAATGGTCCCTTACTTATGCCATTTGTAATGAAAGGATTTACATAATAATTTAATCAGGCTAAGTAACACTTATTCCAAGAATATCATGCTTCTATATTCACGGGTACAAATAACACTTATAAATACATTTCGCATATATCTCATATCTAAGAACACATGCCTGAAAATACCCAAAATACAAAGTACAATGAACATACAACTTCATTCAGCATATCATATTCATGAAAAACACAAGCATACATAATAGCCGCACAAGTATACATGTGAGCACTTTTCCAAGTGATACGTGGATTGTATCCCAATACAGACCGTATTACCGTCCATTCGAAATCAGCTACTGAATTTATGTCTGGGTTTCCATCCGATATATCACAGAAATAATACACAAGTCATCATGGCATAGTATAATGAATCGTAATGCGTTAAATCAAGACTAAGGCAATGACGCAACTAATGGAATAAACATGTTTTTCATTATTATGTGCACAAAGATAAGAATGACTTTGTGTGGTTCCATAAGAAATCACCTAAGAAACAATTATACATGGCATGTGATGAATATGTCTCAGTTCAGTGTGTTCACGTTCGTGTAGCGTTCGTAAACGCGTTCGAACGAAAATGAAATAGAATGCTCGCGTTCGTGTGGCATTTGTTAACGCGTTCGAACGGAAATGAAACAGAATGCTCACGTTCGTATGGCGTTTGTTAACGCGTTCGAACGAAAATGAAACAGAATGCTCACGTTCGTATGGCGTTCGTGAACGCGTTCGAACGGAAATGAGACCTGATGCATGATAAGGCAAAATGCATACGCGTTCGAGTTGCGTTCGTAGGCGCGTTCGAACGGGGACAGACCTGATGCATGAAATGGGACGCATTAAATAAATGGCGAATAGTACAATGCGAGGCGCGGCAAAGCATCGTGGTAAAGGGCTTTAACCCTTCCCCATAGGGGATCTTTCATTCCACTTACTAAGCCCATGCGCTCGATTGCATCGTGCATACAAACATAAAGACAATCATATCAAAACCAAGTATGCCCGATTGAACACATCTTACATCCAATCCGAACACACATCAACTGGCGCGGCAAAGCATCGTGGTAAAGGGTTTTAACCCCTCCTCATAAGGGATCTTTCATTCCACTTACTAAGCCCATGCGCTTGATTGAACCATGCATAAAAAGATAAAGACAATAATATCAAACTAAGTATGCCCGATTGAACGTATCTTGCATCCAACCGAACACACATCAACCGGCGCGGCGAAGTAGTATCACAAAGGTGGCCTTTTAGGCTCTTCGTCTCTCAATAGAGGACCTTTGGACTAACTCACTAAGCCCATGCGCTCGATTGAATCATGCATAAATAAACAACATACAGAATTCAAGTGACGAAAAATAAACAAAAGCAACACACAACAAAAGAGGGTGCCGTTTACTCAAGCGGTACGTGGAGTTGTGTCCCGAGTACAGATCATATTACCGTCCATTCGGAATCGGCTATGAAATTTATGTCCGGGTTTCCATCCGATATAACCGCGAGAGTTGACACATCTCTCATTCATCCAATACCCACAACACACATCATACACAAACGAGATTTAATGAATAAGTAAAATACGATCAAAATAACTAACAAAAATCAAATAAAGATGAGTGTGAAAAGTACCCTCAGGTCTAACCTTTTAAGCCGTCTCTCGGACTCGCGTTTCACGAAGATCGGAATGGGTAAAGCTCCGCAACTTTTCTGGTTCACTGGTTCACTGTTCTCGTTCGTTGTCTCACTGTTTGGAGTCATCGTTCTCCTTCTTTTAACTGCTGCTTTTGACTCCGATTTGCTACTGTTCGGCCTCTGTTTTGCTGCTCACTGTTCAGGTCACCTGTTTTGACGTTTCAATGGACTGTTCCAAGTTTTTATGTGGGTTTTTAGTGTGGTCTTGTGTGAGTCTTTTAAGGATTATGAATGCAATTTTATGTTACTGTTTTTAAGGTTTTTTAGGGGATGTTTTAAGTGTATTTTGCTGCTATATAGGGGGGTGGTGGGCGTGATTTGGCTACTGTTTTAGTGTTAAAGGGGCTGCTATATTAAGGTATGATTTCGGCAATGGGAGAGTGAGGATGAAGAGAACTCTTTCTTGTTATTTTCTTGAGTGGCTAGGGCTATTGGTGTGTTATGATGGTGCTTTTAATGTGAAGGCTTGGGTTATTTTCTTTTCTCTTGTGATTTGTGTGAGTTGTGTGTGTATCTTATGTGTATGAGCTAGCTAGGGTTGAGAAGGTTTGGTGAAGGGTTCTTTTTATAGGCAAAGGGTTAGGCTTTGACAAGGAAATGGATTTGGCTAATTAAAAAGGGATTTGATTTGGTGTTGGATAAGGGAAGTCAAAGATTGAGGGGGGGACAAATCTTGGCTAGATATGGAAGGTTGAATATTTGATTGGCTTGGTTTAGGAATACAATATTTTAAGTTAGGAATAATATATATTTGATTGGGAATATAATTGGTTGATTGATTTTAATTAGGCATGACATCTTTTTAATTTGGTATGTGATTTTTAGATTTGTTTTGATTTCACCATGTGTTAAATATGTGTTTTAAGTGGGGCTTGGGCGTGTGGGCCAAGGCTTGGGCGAATTGGGCTTGATGTGAGGCTAGCAGCAAAACCAGAATTACCGACACCGTTCGAACGCCTCCTCGAACGCGGCACAAACGCCTGCAATCTGTTTGCCGTTCGAACGCATACACGAAGGCAGCACGAACGAAAACAATGAAACCTTGTTTATTCTGAATTTCCCTTCCGATGTCCGTTTTCCGTGACCTCCGTGACTTAAAAGGTAGTGTCTCCAAAATGAGACTCATCATAGAGACTTAAGTGTAAAAATGCAGTGCCTACACTGGGGTATGGGTTTCTGATCTCACCTCATAAAGATGTCTATCTTATTGAGGAATACCAACTGACTACGTATGAGGAAGTGATACAAGGTATCGACTCCCTATTATGGCAAAGTGTCATAAAGTCCGAAGTGGATTCCATGTATATCAACTATGTTTGGATACTAGTTGAAGTACCATAAGGTATTGTGCCTATTGGTACTAAATAAGTCTTCATGGAAGACATGCATGGATGGCAACATACCATCGTACTAAGCTAGGCTTGTAGCGAAAAGGTAGAGTTATCAACATTGTGTTGATTACGACGAAACTTTTTACCTGTTGCCACGGCAAATCCATTCCGACAATGCTTGCTAATGCTGCATGTTTCATTCATGAAATGTGGCAGCTGAATGACAAAACTGTTTTCCTTAACGGAAACCTTTTGGAGGATGTTTACAACATCCTGACGGTTTTGTCGAACCATAACAAGCAAACTAGGTTTGCAGGTTATTCGATCCATGTTTGGATTGAAGCAAGCATTAAGTTCTTGGAATTGTCGTTTTGATGTAATCATAATAGTTTATGATTTAATTCAAAACGAAATAATTCTTTTGTATATAAGGAGGTTAGCGGGAGCGCACTGATAGTGAATGTCCTGAGTAATGATGATATAGCATTTCTTGGAAATGATATTCCCATAATATAATCGGTGAAAGCTTGGCTTTCATGATAACGACTATAAGTCGTAACAAAGGTACTATACAATAGTATAACAGAACAGTGAGCTGGAAATCTTCCAAGCAAGATATTGTTACCGAATAAACAATAAATGCGGGTTATTGCTGCAACTAAGGCAGCAATAGAAGCCATTTGGGTCGATAATAAATCTAATTAGATTAGATATAGTTCTGTTAGCAGCTGAGCTAGGCGTCAGCACATTCTAAGAATTAATGGTCTCATCAACGATCCAGATAAATACTTCGATATTTATCTGATTCGTTCGGATCATATATCGTGGCGATGTGATGATCGAATAAATCGCATCAGATGATAATCATGTAAATCCGCTGACGAAAACCTTTTCTCAGCAGTTTGAGCCAACCGTACATAGTTCGGGTGTTAAATACTCGAGTGACTGGCTATAGGCCAAGTGGGAGATTGTTGGACAATTATGACCCATAGCGTCATTATTTGTACAGATCACGGTGTTGTTGTACAAATTAACTATGTGACAAAGGAGATTGCACTCTTATCATTTGTGATTAGATCACCTAGATATATAAATGATAGAAGGTCCCTGTGATTTGTTCATGGACGGAGAATGATATGAGACAGTATCAGTCCATGAAGGATAAATCATTAATTATCCCTAGTCAGAGTATTATCGAGATTGGACATCGATAAATACGTAAAAGACTAGTATTACACTTGTGCACGTTGTGAGGGCACAACGATAGTTCTCATATATTTGGGTATAGGATACTCATGCAAGTGTAATAGGAGGTTGTGTTTTACCGATGGTACGGGAAACAGCTTCGCTCTGGATAGACCCCGCGGAATCCCATTGGTAGTATGACTATGTGTCTATGGGAGTCCGCAATCAGGGTAGGTGTATTTGGTCTTAACCTGAGACTTGCACCGCTAATAGTTGCGACAATCAATATACTTTGGTTGAGGTCGTCCAGGGCTTTAACAGGTTCTGTGTACGCCAATGCTGGGTATATTGAGAATCGTAGTGTGTTGGGTGTGATGTTAAGACGGAAGTATCACTCCAGTCATATGGAGATGATGGTCACATAGGATACGGAACTTGTTCTCTTACATGCTCGAGCTATCGGGATATTATGACTAGGTTATGTATATCCGATTATAGAGACTAGTTGCCAGACATCCGATATGTGCTTCATACGGGGCAGACACAATTCCAACCCCAGGCCTAACACGTGAACATTCGATAGTGGATCGACATACACAATACTACGGTATACTACGCTTGATATAGATCACATATTCCTATAAGGATATGTCTGGAGAATTGGGTAGGCATGGCGCTTTACTAGAGGCCAACCTTGTCTTGTAAATTGGTACAAACGTAGTACTAGGTACTTACGTGTTCGGATAGTCCGTCGACCGTATTTACTGCCAACATATCCGGGGATCTCATGGGTCGCTTCCCGAAGATTCACCGATGATGTATGACTCGCACTTTAATTAATCTGGGATTAATTAGATGAGAGAGAAAATTAATCTGGGATTAATTACGGAGATATTTTATCTGGGATAAAATATTAATTAAAGAGAGAGAACGATTAATTTGGAATTAATCGATTAAAATAATATATTTGATTTATTATACGAGATTGGATTTCGACGCGGAATTAAAATTATATTTTAATTCGGGCGAAAGAATTAATTTAGAATTAATTCTTTAGCGACGTGAATAGTGATTTCGCTAGGCGTAATCATTTAATTACGACGCAACGGAGAATTCGTTAATTTGGAATTAGCGAACCCGAGCCCGAGTGTGTTTGCGAGCGCATTCACATTTCGATTTCGAGTGCGGCACGCAAGTCAAATCAAGCGTCAAATTGCAAGTCACATCAAGCGTCAAATCACATGTCACTTTGAGTGATGTGACAATTTGATTGATTGATTTGAGTGATTGATGTGGTAGTTGAAAAAACATTTAATGGGCTTTTGCTTTTTGACTTTTTGATAAATGGAAAATTATTTTTTGTGTATTTGTTTTGTTTTTGGAAAAAAAAATAAATATATAAACAAAAGGGCATTTTCTTTTTCTCTCTCCACTCACGGTTTCTAGGAAACCATTTTCCCTCCTCTCTCTAACGGCTTGGAGCCAATTTTTCTCTCAATTTTCTGGTTCTGCCGAAGATAAAGAGAAGCAAGAGAAATGATTTTGTTGCAAAATCAAAGTGCTAGCACACCTTGAGTCTTCCTAAGGTGATAGGGAAACGAACACATGAGCATGGAATCGTTTTGGAGCTTGAAGCTTGGAGCTTCAATGAAGGTCTTCAATGGCCGATTCTTGGAGGAGCCGAACCAGTCACCACCGTGCAGTCCACTTCCAATGGGAGCTGCTGCCGTGAGCTTTTGAGGGAGCTTGAAGGCTCGTGTTCATCGCGTCGCAAGATCCGTTCAATGTGAGTATGTTTCCGCCATTCTCCTTTGTGTATTCATGCGTTTTTGTGCTTGATTTGATGATTCTTGGGACCTAATTAGAAACCAATTAATTCAATATTATTAGACTATCCAGGGTTGTGAATCTTTCCAATATCTTTTTAAAGATGAAGTGGTTATTTTACGTTTGTGTAATATATCGGTTTATTAACCTGGAACACGAAATTATACAAAAGCCTCTTCCGATGGTCAAATATAAATACTTAGTATAACTTTATTAATCATATTCATATGTCAACCAAGCTACCTGAATTCATTAAGATTAAGTTCCAATTATGGCTACCCCCGCCCGACAGGTATATTCCTATCCTGTAAGGAAATCTATTAAAGGGTTATCTATCCTCAATGAAGATCGTGGGCTATTGAGTCTAAGGTCTTAAACCTAAAATTCCTTTTCCAATTTCATTTTAAGTTTACCAGATTAATCTTATTAATGGCCAGTTAACAAGAAGCATTAATACTAAGACTCAATAAATAAACATTTATATTACCCAAACTGTAAATTAACCCCTTATAAACCGGTGATATTAGAATTCATCACAACCCCAGATAACGGGTTTAGTTACGACACATATTTACGGCTAGTAAAAATTTAAATAAAATAAAAGACATAAATTAAATGTTGGAAAGTAAAGGCGGAAAAGTAAATGCTGAAAAGTAAATCTGGAAATTAAAAATGTAAAATTACAATAAAAGAAAATATTGAGGTTAGAGTATCCACTTTTATTACTACTATTTTAGATATCTCCCTTATTATAATATATAAACTTTGCGTTGTAATTACCAACCAACCATATAGGCGGTATCATGATTAAGTCAAATTAATAATTAATTACCAACCGACCAATCAGGCGGTATCCAGTTTAGTCAAGTTAAAATCAATTTCAATAATTACCAACCGACCATAAGGCGGTATCCTCATTAAGTCATGTTTTAAATAGTTTAATATTATAATTAAGGGAGATTATTCTAAATATTAGTAATAAAAGCTTTACCTTTTTCCTCATTATTGAAAAGTAAAGACTGAAAAGTAATGAAATGAAAGTACTATTGCGTAAAAGTAAATTACAGAAAGTAAAGACTGAAAAGTAAAGAAAAGAAAGTGCAAATGCGAAAATTAATTATTGAAAGATGTAAATAAATAAATAAGATACAATCTTTTTAGTATTCTTAAGCAATTACATAGAAGAAGTATGATTCAAATGTGAAATTCGGCCTCTATTTATAGGGAAAAATTGGTACGGACGCGTGGAGTGTGCTTGCGTCGCGACGCGTCGTTGATGAAGGACGCGTGGCATGAACTTTAGCTGAGATGGTGACACGTGGCAGGGGATGAATGATTAACTCAATAATTGTGCTGACGTGGCACTGACGTGGCGTTGACTGAATTATTATGCTGACGTCATTGATGATGTGGCGATGATGATTATTGGCAGCATGTGATGATGACACGTGTCCGGCGCACATTAACATGATTTGCTGTGATGTTGACACGTTGCAGGCGCACGTTAGCAGATTCGGCGCACGTTAACAGACGGCGCATTTTAGCAAAACTTCTCTGATTGGTCCACGTGTCCTAGCGCACGTTAGCAGACTCCGGCGCACGTTAGCGGTCGCTACGTGAGATGAGAGTCGCGACGTCCAAATGACAGTTTTGCCCTTTTTGTCTATTTTCACTGTTTTGGCCCCGAATCACCTCCAAAGAGTTCTGAAACTTTATTTATCTATAAAATAACACAAAACACATTAAAATATTCACAAAACTCAAGAAACTATACAAAATATTAAGTCAAATGAGTGAAAAATAGTGATACATTTATCACTCATCATATCTCTTTTGAAATAAATTTTGATGATGTGGCTGACCATTTAATAAACGAAATAATATTTGAATTTTTTTTTTTTTTTTTGCAGTTGCTCTTATAGTGTGGTTGTATGATTTGTGTTAAGTAATACATATCTTCCTATTTGATTATCTTTAGGCTTTAGATTTAAAGGTAAAAAATATCATTGTAATAATTTAAAATAATCTTTAGTCGAAATATTATCCTTTATTAAGTAAGGATTGTGTTTCTATTTTATGGTTAATATTATCGAAATAGAATAACCTTATTTGAGAATAATCTTTTTATTTATACTTCCAAATGATAGTCTAATAGACTTAACTCTTGTAGTGGAAGCAAGAGGTTACAAGTTCAAGTTTTAAGTGATACTTTTAATTTGGAGTTTGACTGGGTTAGAATGTTATGTATAATGAAAAGACTTAAACCTTCATTTTAAAGGAAAAAAAATAACCTTATTTGAAAAAATTTAAGATTTAGTTTAACCCCATTGGGTAAATTTAGCTAGAATCCTATAAATAGATGATGTATTTCACACATTGGAGTATCCGCAAATACAAAGAAGTTTTTGTTGAATTTAGATATACATTCAACAAAGAATAGTTAATTTATCAATGTAAGATGTTATAAAATATGAAGGGCATAGACATATGTTGGTTCGGTTGTCGCCTATTCACTGATGTATCGGGGATCAACCTGTCCGGACAGGTCGAGGGGACAGCGCCCCCCGTGTGGGACCGAGGGCAACACCCCTGAAAGGGAAATAAAATTCAAAAATAAAGTTAACGGAAATAACTGATTTCGTGTCCTCTGCTGCAAAAAAAAAAACATCTCGACAATGGATATTCATTAGCGCGACAATGAGACCTTAAGACATAAAGAGCAATCTGACTAATATTGTCGTGACAATGGTTTCTCATTGGCGCGATAATGAGACCTTGATGCAAAATAGCATTATGACTTACATTGTTGCGGCAATGAATATTTATTGACGGGACAATGAGATGCTCATGCATATTTCGAGACAATAGTTTCTCATTAGAGGATTGTCTTGCCTTCTATTGTGGTAACAGGAGCTATTGTCGCCCATATATATTTTTATTGATTGTGGATCAATGTCATCTTCATCTAGTCTTTCAGTAAGACATTATTTGATTTTTGTTACAGTAGTATGAACAGTAAATT
Source organism: Zanthoxylum bungeanum (assembly GCA_019454045.1). NCBI lineage: Eukaryota > Viridiplantae > Streptophyta > Magnoliopsida > Sapindales > Rutaceae > Zanthoxylum > Zanthoxylum bungeanum. The sequence goes on along the minus strand of SKCR01036893.1, from coordinate 5,311 downwards.
ACTATAGATCAATGGACAGTACTTTGCTACAATAACGATCAATAATATTTTGTGAACAATGATTTTGGATTTCTTTGGGAGAAGAGATCGTTTGTAGCAGTGAAGGGATTTCACATAACCGCTACAATTATTATTAACAATTGAAGTCGGGTGGTGCTCGCTAGGCAAGGTCAGTTAAGAGAATATTCAATATAGAGGCGAGAAATGAATAGTAAGATTAGGTGAGGTCATATGATGTGTAAGTCGAATAAATTGTCATCTTTCTAGGCGAGGATATGTAGATATAGGAAAAGATTCTGAATTATTTTTCGAAAAGTGACATAAAAAGAAAGAGCTTTCTACGAAACAAACACAATCTGATATACAACTTATTTCTTTTTACTAACAATTCATCAAGTAATAAAAGATAATATTTCTTCCAAATTTATATATCTTAATCGTCAGTTCAAGTACTGCTTGACATCTTAAATTTCTAAACAACCAAACAGAGTGTCACAAGATTAGCAGTAAGTCATCAACTCAACAATCAATGTCTAGAAATCACGTCAATTCATCGTAAAAGCATGTAAAAAACTAAAATGTTTATATATCCATCTTCATTTCCACTCAGATCATCAAGAAAAGTAACAAAAATCTGACATGTAGAATCAAATTTTGAAAAATTACAAGATACGCAGCTCTTATTGAATACTCTTTGCAAAAAAAAAAAAAAAAGTACACATTAAATTAGATACACATTGAATTTTTATCCTAACGTACAGTGTGAGAAATCTTATGTATTAAGTTATTCTCTTTACGAAAATTTTTTCTATATAACTGAGGTATCACATCACAATCTGATATAATACCATTAATTAATAATATCTAGATACGCGGCACACTAATTAAAACCATAGATTTCATTTTTGTTTTAATTTTTCAAAACCCGCCCAACTATCTTCATGCCTCTTTTAGTTCTCTCTTTCTAGCTCCATTCTTCTCTCTCTTGGACACAAAGGTACGTTAATTATTTTAGTAAATAATATAACTTTATTACAAATATTATATCTTAAATTATTACATCTATAATTAATTTTAGGACATACACTCTAACAATAACAATTCAGTTTTCTTCCCGTTCATCTTCTCAAAATCATTCAGCTAACATAACTTTAACAAGTACTCAAAACAAGCCCCACACATGAGTGATATTTTGGAGATTTTTTTTTTGAATGGGTGAGAATGAAAGAAGAGGACATTCAAAAATTATTTATGAGATAGATTGAGGGCGAAAGAGAAAGATGAGAATAATGATTGATTGGAGTCTATGAGGAAGTTCATTAATGTTTTGTCTATTATTTTTTAAATTTTGGAAATTTGGGCGGGGAAAATGAATATTTCAAAATGAAGGATCAAATGAGAAGGAACAAATATTTTATATTTTATTAAATTAATTATTTTAAATGTCATGTCTAAATGTTAATAGTTGTAGTTGATAATAGACCCGGACGGTTCCTGGTTCCACGAGTGTGGAACCGGAACCGAACCGGTTAATTTCGGTTCGGTTTCGGTTCTACATTTAGGTTTTGGTTCCGGTTCCATTCGGTTTTTTTTAACTTTATTAAAAATAAAAAATTGAGATTGATAAATTAATATAATTTAAAAAATGAATTTGAATTTATATAATAAACTTACATTACATAATTACATTAAATTACAAATAAAATTCTTATCTAAAAAAAATTATTAAATTAAAGAGCTTGAACATAAATTTTTAAAAACTTAAGTGGCCTACGTATCCTTCAGGGGTGAGAGGAATCAAAGTTCACGTAGTTCCATTATATTTTAAAGATATTGCCCCATTGTAATTTTACAATTATTTAATTATCAATAATCATCAGTGCATGTTGATCATTCAGCTCGAGTTCCACTTGCACTTGCAGCTACATTATCGAACAAGTCTTCAAATTCATCAGGGGCATCTTCTTGTTGCCTCATATCAGCTCGAGTACAATCATCTACACATGTTGTTGCTTTTAGAGTGCTTGGATGTAATGAAGATCGTCTGACTTCCAATATATTATCTCTCATGCTAAAGGCTTGCTCACCGCGATAGTGGAAACAGGTGCTGCCAATATCTCTTTAGCAATAATTGATAATACATGATATATATTTTGATGTCGGTTTGTAACGACCGGTAGTTTTTACTACTGTATACAGTGGTACTGTTACGTACGGGACGAAGGCACATAAAATAAATTATGTTGAGACTCAAATATACTCATGGAATGACTTTATGGACAATCGGTAAATCCCCTGAAGTTCCGGGACGAGACTGTACAATGTTCCCCTATAGACAGCCTATGGTATTTCGGGCGTAACTTTTTCATACGAACTCTGATTTTTATGAATATTATATTGTCGAAAATCTGAGAGTGAGACCTACAACTTCCGTGTTGAAAAGTTTTCCAAAATAGGACCATAAACAGGTCAAAATGCAAGTCAAAATTCATATGAATAGTGATTTCAGGGTCCAATTGAAGAATCTCAAATCTTCCACACTTTTCTACACTTTTCCAAATATCAAAAAGGCTCTAATATATAAGGACCTTACGATTCATGCTTACAAAAGTGAAAAAGCAAAATGAAAAAAAAAATGATGTATCCGAGAGAAACATAAGGAAAAAGGAGAAGAAAAAGAAGAGGAAGAATAAGAAGAAAAGAAGATTGAAGAAGGAAAAGAATGAATATGAAGCAAAGTGAGCATGGCAACCATTAGAGACCTTGGAAGAGTTGAGAATCCAACAAAAATAAGGTAATGAAACTAAACCCAAATTTCAAGTTATGAGATTTTGGCAAATTGATGTTATGGTAGTTGTAGTGGCATGTTATGTGTTGCATATTAGTGGTTAATTAGTAATGAAAGGGGTTATGGGGTAAGTTGTCTAAATTTGGGAAGTTTAAAGATTTAGTTAGTAATGATGGTTATGTGGTTAAATGAGTAATTAATGATGATAAAATGATAGTTTAGTATGTGTGGAGTTGATGTAATTTGATGGATTGTGTATTGGAAGTGTTATGGAAGCTTTGGGGATGTTTTTGGGTAAGTTTGGTGTGAAAAAGGAAATGCAGAACCAAGTGACGCTACTACGCACTTGAATTAAGAAGTTTAGTCTAGTTCCAAAATCATCTTTTGGTATTTAATCTAACCACGTTGTCGATTTTAGAACATCACAGGAACCAGAAATCCTCAATAATCGAATAATGCCAGCCAGATTTCAAAATAGTGAGTGGACACTCTCCTTTTTAAACTGACTTTTATTATGTTATTTCTGTTTCAGACTTACATTTTTTTTTACGCTTTAGGGCGTTAGAAGATTTTCTTTACATTTATTTTATACAAAGTTATGATTTAAGTTTTTATTGAGAAAGAAATCCTTTCAGAAAATGTTTCTTACAGTTTTAAGATACAGATCGTGGATTTATGTTTTCGGGGCATGAGGGAAAAACTCACCCCAGTATGTAACTTGACACAGTTGGAATTGACGGACAGAGACATGTGCACATGTAGAGGACTGGGGGGACGGCGATACGTAACGCCCCCAGATCCTAGAGCAGGGCTAGAGAGACGGCGATACGTAACGCCCCTGGACCCTAGTTTCAGAGCTTGGGTGGTAGCATAGATCTGCACCCCTAGTTCTATTGTGTGGCTTGGGGGACGGCGATACGTAATGCCCCAAGACCACCAGTTTCAGAGACAGTAGTGTTATGCTTTGGGGGACGGCGATACGTAATGCCCCAAAGTCATGGATTTGCACTCCTGGCTACAGTTAGGCATATGAGGGGACGATGATATGTAACGCCCTCATACGTCAAGGTTTTCAGATACAGAGCAGCTCACAATTATCAGATTTTCAGAAATGCAGTTTTCAGTAATCAGATTTTAGAAATAGTTTTCAGAAACTAGTGTTTCAAAAGCAGTTTTCAGAAAGAAAAGTTTTAGAAAAGAGATTTCATATTAAGTGATTTTCTGAAACTTTAGTTTTAAAACCTAATGCTTTGATTTGAGTATTTCAGTTTTCTTGTCCACTCACTTAGATTGAATAGCGATCTAACCCCCCCCCCCATCTCTCCCAGTTTTCTGTGGTTGCAGGTATTCTAGGAGGACAAGCTTGGAAGGACGGATACTGATGCAGTCATTAGGGTTGGAGTCCACAAGTACAAGTCAGAGATAGAGTGTGGGTCAGTCAGAGCCGATTAAAAGTTTTGTATTAGTCTTGGACTTTGAGGCAGTCATAGTAAAAGTGTGTTATTGAGTTTTTAGTTCAGATGCTAAGTTTGTGTGTAATGATTTTGAGTTTTGGACTACGGTTCCACCGATAATATAATCAATTAAAGAAGAGAACAGTAGTTTCTGTCTATGGATAGAGAGTAAAAGGCTTATGGGGTTAGTACGGTCTATCCTTTGCCGGTAACATCTTCTAGTTCGGGGATGTTTCACTGTCCCGCCATTCAAGGATTTGAAAATTTTTACTAACTAAACTTTCAGTTGAAAATTCAAAATTTGTAGATAAATAATTATCTAATTCCTGATTATTAGTCGTGTTATCCCTATATTTTTTATTTTGTTGTAATAACCAATGATCACATGCGCTAAGTCTTGATTGCATTACGGTCGTTTCGTTACAACTAGATTGTCCTACTGATTGCAAGTTATATTCTCTAACATAATCATTAAATAACTCTATTAAATCAATATCAATTTCATCTAATATTCCTAAATATCCATAGTAAGCAGGTAAAACACTATTTAAACCTTCTAATTTAAATCTATGATAAAAAACAGCAGAAATAAGATAAAGTAAAGGAATGTCTCTAAATAATGCAACCATTTTCATTTCATAACATTAATAGCTTCAAGCAAAATAATATAATTAGGATCACGACTATCAACATGCTCATCGAGAGTACTAACAATGTTCAAACTTTCAAGAATAAATAAATGTGTTGTAGGATAATAAATTCCGCTAAAACATTTCGTAGCATCATTAAAAAATTTTAAAATCTCTAAAATTTTATCACAAATTTCCCATTGATTAGGAAAAGTGTGATATGTTGAACATGTTGAGAAAAAATTACATAATGCATCTTTGTATTGCAAAGATTGACATAAAAGAAAATAAGTTGAATTCCAACGTGTTGGAACATCTCGTGAAAATTTTATCGATTTAATACCATTAAATTTACAAAACTTGGCCAATTCTCTCATAATTTGAGAATATGACCAAATACAATTAAGTGCTTTCTTAATAGGATCAATGAAATGTGATAA